>ML855709.1:18740-34698 GCA_009831015.1 Picea engelmannii | reverse complement strand
TCGCCTCATAAAGCACATATGGCACCACCATCCTTCTATATACATGTACCATGAACAATGGAATTGATGTTTTCTTCTTTATTCCTCATCTTTCCTTGGTTTTAAATAAAGCGTCCATATTCAATGCCCTTTAGCTTAGTTATCAATCTTCTTTTCAGAATAACAATTATAAATTATATTAATAACAAAAATGAGTTTACTGCAACTAAACTTAGACAATCATATTATTAAACATGGTAGAAAAAAGGAACTTTCTCTACTAACTTTAAATGATACTAAAATTAATATTTTGACTTTACTACTATTATAAAGACCACATTCAATTTTTTTAGCTTTACTAGTGTGTATATGAATACAAATTCCACATAAAAACATGAATTGAAACCACATTCAATTGATAAAAAAATGAGCATGGTAGAAAAAAGGAACCTTCTCTACTAACTTTAAATGATACTAAAATTATTATTTTGACTTTACTACTACTATAACGATCACATTCATTTTTTTTAGCTTTACTAGTGTGTATATGAATACAAATTCCACATAAAAACATGAATTGAAAACACATTCAAGTGCTTATTGGGTGCTATTCCTTTATCCATGAGTTTAATTTGGGTTATGTTGAGCCCTCAATAACTTCCCCAAAGTTCATAAAACTTGGGGACCCCTTTATCCATGAGTTTAATTTGGGTTATGTTAAGCCCTCAATAACTTCTCCAAAGTTCATAAAACTTGGGGACCCCTCCTTCTTCCATTGCCTTGAGGTTTTGGTTTTCCTTTTGGTTTTCATGGCAAATTGTTTTAAAGAATACTCAAATTTTCAAATTGAGTATAAGGGAGCATTGGAGTTGTAAAGAATGTTTCTTTACAGTGCAGATTATTCTCATGTATAAAGAATGCATTTTTGTTTTAGTTTATCTCTCAGATGTTTGTCTAAAACAATAAGCATAGGACTATAATTAATTGTTTTATTTTAGACCATTCTAATGCTCTACATCTAGTTATTCATATTTATGTTTTTATTAACTCAATAACTTTCTTGCAAAATATAGTAATTATATGTTTGGTGTTTTGCTTATATTGTTAGTTACTCTCTCCAACCTAGGAAATAATAGCATTGATTTTCTCTTTACATATAGAATGGAATCTCATCTGCATTTGCATTTATCATTGTAGGATTTAAAATAATATTTAAAAACCAGTAATGATTGTGGGTCGGAATATGGATGGCTTCCCTATTCTAAAGAATGCAATGTTTAATTGGAACTTCTCACTAGGGAGAATAGTTGTTGTTGAAAGGGACATTTTTCCCCATCAATAGTTTTGGTGCTAGAAGGAGGGCGAGCCTTGTATGGCCAATAGAGAGAACTTCCAACCACACGATTTATATTATGATTTTTCACACTGTAACTTATACTACAACCACACATCTACTTGAGGTGAAGATTTAGACCCTAAAATAATCTTTGAAGATAGTACTGTTGATTTTGAAAATCATGATTTCCTAAAGATTGAAACCCAATACAATATTCCCAATCATGAAGTTAATGCTTTTTTCCATCTTATCCAAGCTTACACTCAACAAATTAATCAGTTGCCCATCACTCTATTGCTTCCTAGACATAAAGAACTAGTAGGAAGGCCATTTAGATTGAAGAAGAAACTTTAGTTAAAACTATAGACGATATGGTTAACCTTACCCTTGAAAAAATCCCATAACCTTTGAATGCAATTCCACCAACCCCTCCTACCATTTCATCTTCTCACTCTTCAAGTTCCTCAACCACAATTCAAAAGTTGAATTTAATAAACAAGCTTGTGAGATCTTGTGATAGCTAATTGCCACCCAAATGGCAAGGAATCAACCTCAACTAAATGCCTGGAGACCTAAGGATGCCTTAAATCTACAAGGACAAGTCCATGATCTACCTAGACATTTTGAGTGCATACTCCCAAAGTTTAACCCACATAAGTTTGGCCTCCAAAAGGATCACATTCAAAACTTCTACTTGGCCATGTAGTTGGTGAATGTAGAACATGGAGATATTGTGTGTAGGTTGTTCCCTTACACTTTCAAGAACCAAGCATCTACATGGTATTTAACCTACTTATAGGGACTATCACAAGTTGGGAAGACTTTGAAAAGGAATTTATTAACAAATTTAGTGATGAATTAATCCCTACTGCACTCTTGAAATAACTAATAGGTATTAAAATGGATAAAACAGAACAAATAAAAGATTTCAACTAGTTTTTCACCACTATCCTTAATAAGTTTTCAACAAATTATATACTAGCTCAATAATTTGTAGTTGAGTATTATACATATGCTTTACATGCATCCATTGCTATGTTTGTTGAAAGCACTGGAAATGCCATTTTAGCTGAAAATTTCTAAGAGTATAAAAAAGTAGAGAAAGAGATGATGATTTTGATGGGAACACCTCGGATTGAGGATACCAAAATTACAACCGCTCCCAAGAAACTTCTTGCTTTTCCCAAACCACCTTTGAAATCTAATTATGATCCATAAGAAAAGGATTCCACAAATCTGGAAAGTGTGCTTTGTTCAATTAAGTAGTTATCCAATGAAGTTGTTGATCTAAAAAAGAACTTTGAGAGGGTACTTCTAATCAAAGAACTTTTTGACCATTTTACATAAAAGCTATTACACCCCCAAGACCTCTTGAAACTTCCCTTCTTAAACTAAACATGGATGAAGTATGGATGGATAATTACTACGCCTTTCATCAAGAAAACATATCCTCAATGGATTAACTCCATGACTTTGGTAGTGAACCAACTTGTTAACCAAAAAAAATAATATGAAAATCCTTCCCAAGAAGTTGAAGATGAAGAAACTATGGAAGAGGAAGAACAAACTAGTGAATCAACCATATTTTTGTGGGAAATATCCCATGAACTTCAAGATGAGGAAGAAGAGGAAGTGGTAGTAGAGAATTACGAGTCACTCAGACAGTTCAGAGAGATTACAATTTAAGAAGTAAAGAGCTTGTTCCTTCAATTACTTGTCCCTCTCAACCTATTACAACACCTAAACAGGTCACAGTTTCTACCCCACCAGAGAAAACAATAGTGTGGAACCCACCTCTACTAACTGTGGAATATAGTATTATTAAGGATATGAAGAAGACAAAAATGAATATCTCCATGTATGATATTTGTAGCATTCCTCATCAAGAGAGTTCATCTTGAAGACTTTAAAAACACCACTTAACTCACTTCATAAAATTGCAGCTAATTTTGAAGTAAAAGAAAAACTTGTTGAAACCAAACAAGAATATGATATAAAGCAGAAGTCTGAAACAAAATAGAAAACTATTGCGCACACTACTATAATAGGAAAACAATTGAAGTCATAAACACCCACTTTTATGCTAACCTTTGAAATATTTAATTATAATGTGCATAACTATTTGGCAGACTCTGGAGCATCCTCCAATTTAATGTCATAATATCAAGTCATAATCTTCCTTTGCCTCAAAGAGAAAGGCATAAAACCATTTACCACATGGTGCATTTACATTTGACCTCATCTTGGATCTTTTACCCATAATAATTATTTTCACTTAGAAGGACATCTCAAGCAAAATGAGGGCGGGAGGTGATGGTTGCCCTCCTTTAAGGTTACCATGATTAAAAACACAAAACCCTAATCACAAACTCTTTCACAACTAGAGCAACATTATTTGCACCAAATTATCCACCATACTATTACAATCAATGATAGAAATTGACAACCAAATGTCCTCATTAATGAATATAACAAAAAACTCTTAAATATGTCAAATCATGTTTTATGAATTGATTTTCAAATTCCAACCATGGTTACAACTTACAACTAAAATACCCCCAAATGTTACTTTGTTTTCTCTAATTTGCCACTCAAGTACTTTATAGCCCTAGGTTTTTCTATGTCCTATCCACCATTTCACATGGGTTTTTTTCCATTAATTTCATGTAAGAAGATAAGAATGGGTAGCTCTACTTCAGGAAGATCGGATCGCACTCGTCATGAGGCTGAGTATGCTTTCAGTGCTGCTATCCATGATTTTTTAGAGATTCAATCTTTTGTTTTGTATGCCTGGAACACACCATGAAGTTTATTCCCGTCGCTTCCTTCCCATTTCTCTGAACTTTCAACAAACTTGAAGGTGAGCTCTGGGGGAGACGACCTACAATTTTCAACTCGAATCCTACAAATCTCCTTTCAGTCGTATAATCTTTTAAAAAAAACGGAGAGCCATCGAAATTTAAAGGAAATTTGGATGGTAATGGCCAGTTCTGGAATATCCAACTTATTTTTATAAAACAGTATGCGAGTGATGTGCGTAATCTCTCTTTCTAGTAAAATATGATATATAATATCCCACATGGATTCAGCGTATATAGCATCCGTGTTTTGGGTTCTATAAGTTTCACGTTTACTGGAGGATTACATAGCTCGAAGGGTTAACAAATTTCCGAGATTTTTTTCTCAGCGGATGAAAGACTCCGCACCCAAATCTAATGTCAAATAAGAAATGTTTATGCATACTGAAAATAAATGGAATGAAACATTGTATAAATCTAATCATGGGAAAAGAAAATTTATCCAGGTTTATGCTAAACTATAAAACCCCTAATAAAGGAGGCTAAGGGTACTCAATTAGGAGGCTAAGGGTGCTCAATTAGGAATGAAACATTGTGTGAATCTAATCATGTGAAAGGAAACTTTATCTAGGGTTATGCTAAACTCTAAACCCTCTAATAAAGGAGGCTAGGCTCAGGGTACTCATTTATAATTAGGAATGAAACATTGTGTGAATCTAATCATGTGAAAGGAAACTTTATCTAGGGTTATGCTAAACTCTAAACCCTCTAATAAAGGAGGCTAGGCTCAGGGCACTCAATTATATAGAAATCACTTGATATCATCCTCAACCCCCTTATAAAGGAAGGGAGGCTAGGGTTTATAATAAAGGAGGCTAGGCTCAGGGCACTCAATTACATAGAAATCACTTGATATCATCCTCAACCCCCTAATAAAGGAAGGGAGGCTAGGCTAGGATAAGGGTACTCAATTACATAGAAATCCCTTGATATCATCCTCAACCCCCTAATAATGGAGGCTAAGGGTACTCAATTACATAAAAATCTCATGCTAAACTATAAACCCCCTAATAAAGGAGGCTAAGGGTACTCAATTACATAGATAATAAAGGAGGCTAAGGGTACTCAATTGTTGGTTGTGGAGCCTGATTATCTTCTTGATTTAGAGGTCTTTTACTTTCAGCCATGTTTATACCCCATGAAGTATTTACACCCCAGAAGTATGTACACTCTTCCACGCGGGGGAGTGCAGAGCCCCCCCCTCTGCGGGGTCCGGGGGGGCTATCCCCTCGATTGGGGGGTCTGGGAGCAAGTAGGCCCCCAGCAGGGGTCTGGGGGCAAGTAGGCCCCCAGCAGGGGTTCGGGGGCGAAGCCCCCAAAGCAAAAATTGCCTTGTAAAAGTATATTGTAATTTCATTGTAAATCTGGACCGTTCATTATAAGGTCGCAGATCTAACGATAGAGATTATGTGAGGGTTTTTGCCCTAGAAGGCAACCCTCTTTTATGAGGGAAATGTATTGCGGCTATGTACGTTGGCGAGTATTGTATTCTGAGAGAGGAGACTGTGAGAGAAAGAAGAGGAAGTTACAGCGGGTTTTGCTGTAGGTTGTATCCCTTCATTTTGTTGGATAATAATAAAGAAATGACCTAACAATTTCTTTGGTGGACGTAGCCCACACTGGGTGAACCACGTAAATCTGTGTCTCTCTTGTATTGTGTATCTTCTGTGTTTTATTTCCGCATTTGTTTTATTTTATTGCTCCATGGTCTTGTTTTTCTAACATCAATTACATAAAAATCTCATGCTAAACTATAAACCCCCTAATAAAGGAGGCTAAGGGTACTCAATTACATAGAAATCCCTTGATATCATCCTCAACCCCCTAATAAAGGAGGCTAAGGGTACTCAATTACAGAGAAATCCCTTGATATCATCCTCAACTCCCTAATAAAGGAGGCTTCATAGAAATCCCTTGATATCGTCCTCAACCCCCTAATAAATGAGGAGGCTTCAATTACTGTATCATTGAAAAAAGTGATGTTAGTTCTATTTTAAGGTTATGCATTGCAAGTAAAGGAAGATTGTCTTATTTTATTTTAAGGTTCTCCATTACAAGTGAAGGAGGCTTGTCTTATTGTTTTTCAGTGTTCCATTTCATAAAGGTTTTATGCTTATGTGATACAAATAACAAAATAACTTAATTTGCATATTATGTCAATTATGTGATATCAATAACAAAATAACTGGAAGGGAAAGTGTCATTTTTTACTTAAAATCTTGGAAGAATCATTTTGGATTGATAGAATTAGAGATATGAGATGTTAACATTGCACAATCTGATTGTACTAGTACATGTATTTATTTGAGGGTGCTTATTTCATTTTTGCAAAATTTATGATATTCCAATATTTTTACTACCCTTGAATTTGCATTCACATAAATTAATAGCCTATCAATTTTAGGTTAAAAAAATCACGAATACAAAGTGTTATTACATAGGAGTTTATATTTGGATAATCCTTAGATATTAAAGTAATTAATGTTTAACTTAATAACAAACACAATCAACTTAATAATAAACACAAAGTATCCAAGCCCTAGAAAGTTGTAAGTTGTACAATCAATTTAGCATGTTAATAGAATTTGATTTAACATTTTTTAAATTAGTTAACTGAAATTTACAATTTAAAAAAAGTATTTAAAATAAATTTTGATTTCTCAAGTTAAGGAAATTTACAAAAAAATTACACGGAAATAGTTTTTCTTGTATTTGCACATTAAATGCACTTTGCTCCATCTATGTACCAATATTTGAAGTTTCATTTTTTCCTTGTTCTCGTATATATATATTTCAACATATATATCATAGTTTAAGTTTAAGTTATTTTTAACATAGTTTGTGACATCCCTCGACCACCAACGTCTGTTGGGCAACACTACAATATCAACTGTGTCTTTTCTTTTCTGTTATGATACCAATTTGTGACGTCCCCAACCACCAACCTCTGTCGGGTAATGCAACACAATCCACTGCATCTTTTCTTTTCTGCTATGATACCAATTTGTGGTGTCCCCCAGCCACCAACCTTTGTCGGGCAATGTTACAATATCAACTGTGTCTTTTCTTTTCTGCTCTGATACCAGTTTGTGACATCCCCGGCCTTAAACCAACATGTCAGGCCATGCCACCGAATAACTTTCATGCTCTGATACCATATATATTTATAAACATATCTATCTAATGCAATTTAAACAAGTTATAATGTTGTTAGAATTGTCTGTAAATATTGCATGCATGTTTTAATGTTGTTTCTTCATTAATAAGTGTATGAACATAGTGCTATAATTGTTCTCATTGTATTGCATTGCATTGCTTCATGACAACAAAAGTAAACATTCCAAAGATTTTTGGTACTATGTATGAATTAAATATTATGCAAAGTTCATAGCATTGATTATGAAAGGATTCTAGTGAGTGCATGTGGATCATTTAGATTAATGCATACACTTTGGCATCATTTATTCGTCCAAGTGATTTCTAAGCATTTTTTATGGATTATATTTGAAATGTTTCAAGAAAAACATAGTAAACAATGTCGATTTGGTTCTTAGATAACAAATATGTATATATTTTATTGCTTAATGTTCGGTAAATTTGGTTGGATTGATGTGCCTTATTTACATTAATTTATTTTTAATTTCATTCATAAAATGATTTTCTCTATGTGCTTGAGGTTGACATTGCAGTCCTTTTACGGGATAGTTGTAGCATCTTTAGTGCTACAAAGTCCCATTGGTAAACCTCCTCGGCCATGAATAGTGCTTGAATACCCTATTACTAAATATTCCCCACAATAGAAAAGTCAATGTGAAAGCAAAATAGAAATTCCCAGAACCAGATAAATCTTTGCGGGATGTGACATGTACAACAGCCGGGAAAATTGAAAATGAGTAGTATGGACGACCAAGTATTCGCTAAAATCTCTCCCTTATTACATGCTTTCGACATAGTTACATAAATCTTAAACCTCTTTCAAACTAAGATCTTGTTACACGAATTTGATCTTTTTAAATTACATATTTTTTTATTTTTATTTTTCCAAATCATGGTTTCTTTTTAGAGTACTTTTCCACGATCCATGGATGGTAAACGAGATAAATCATAGACCCTAATTACAGAGCCTAATCTCGAGTGGATCAAGAGAGTCGAAGCCATGACCTTATCAACTCTAGGAGAGAAATCTCTCATCTGACTCGTGACTTTTTAAGCTAACCTTCAAAAACTAATTATTATTTCAAGTTCATAAAGAAAGCCCATATTTTTTTTATCCAATTCCAAATTTGTATACTACCTTTTATTATTGAATAATAACTTTGCAATTAAACTCGTATGTAACTGAATAGACCAGGGGATCGGGGTCTGCGGTTAGCGTTTCCCGGACCGCAGACCCCTCATTTTTACTATTCCCTTCAGATGGTCGAGTGTGGATTTCTCTACAGCTTCCTTCGGCCTGAAGCCATCTTCTCCTCAGTGTTTTCTCCTGATTCAGAGTCTACCTTTCATGATTTTTCTTGCGGGGAGGTCTCCTTTCTTTCCATCCTTTGATCTTGGTGCACAAATCGGGATTCTTTCTGGATGGCAGCGACGGCCCATCGTTTCCTAGTGTTGTAGTTTCGTCGCCCTGGTTCTCTTGCTTTGCTCAGTTCAAGTCCTTTTCCCATATCTATTCTTCCTTTGAGTGGGCTTCAGTGTTTGCAACCTCTGTTTGCTTGGTCGTTCTTCTGTTGGAGTTTTCTCTGGGAGCAGATCCATTTTTCTTTTGGATTCAAGTTGTAGTCATGCTTATGGGTGCATTTGCGGGGGTGTCGTCTGGTTATGTTTTCTTAGATCTGTGTATTTCTTGGAGAGGAGTTGTAGTATTCTCGGATCTATCATTTACCCGTCTTGTACTGTCTCAGGATTTTCGGTAATCTTGCCATCGATTTTCTCTGTGGGTGTCCTCTCCTTTGGCGGGTTATCATGATGCTTCTTTGTTCTCCCTTTTACGTTTCAGGTTCGTTCAAGGTCAGATGCATACCCTTTGCTTTGTGGGTTTGGCTGCAATTTTTCTGGTGTTGAGTTTCAGATCCTTTGTAGCTGGGGTTTGGAGTTTTGGATCCTCTCTTTTAAGAGAGATATGTATGCCACTCTTATCTGGTCCATCCTGCATCTGGGTTTTCTTCGGGGTTCATCTTGTTGCCCGTTCTAGGCAGGTTTTGGGAGTTTGCTCTCATTAGTCTACAGTTCCTCTCTCTGGTTGTCTTAGTATGTCCAAGGTTTGATGTATGCCTAGATGATGAGGGAGCTTCATACCGCTCTAACCTGGTCCATCTAGTCACCAGTGCTGGTTTGTTCAGGGTTTGATGTATGCCCAGTTGATGTGGGAGCTTCATATCGCTCTGACCTGGTCCATATTGTCTCCAGGGTCTTTTGTTTGGGACTACTCTTCCGACGTGCTTCTCTGCAGTGGAATTCCGTGTGGTTATCTGGACATATATTGTCTCTTTCAGGAATTTTTTCAGCTCTTTTATTTGTATGCTTTGTTGTGGCTTATCAGCCAACTCATTGGCCTCTTCCGGCGTTTATTTTCTGACCTATTTTTTCCCATCTTTGAGTTGTGCTTAAAACACTTACAAAATGTAATTTGGTTCTCTCGAATGAATAGAATTACATTTTTTTTAAGGGAAAAAAAATAAATCACATTACATTTATAAATTAGAAGGCATTTAATGTATTTATCATATACATAAAAATATATTAAATATATTTTTTTAATAATCTCAATTATACTAAATGATGATGCAAATTATTTTACAAAGTGTTATGTGTAAACATTTTCTTTGTTTTTCTCATTATAAAGAGATATTTGAACCTCATTGTTTTTAAAAGATCACTTCTAATGAAGTTTAATAACACATGAATTCAAAGAAGAGAGGGGTATTTGAATGAGTAGTAAGTTTAGAAAGAAATTATATTTTTTATTAAAGATTATTGTTTATTTATTAATTAATATAAATAATAGTGGTATAATTTATAAAGGGTGAGGGTGAATGGTGAAGATGTAAATGAATTCAAAGAGGAGAGGGGTATTTGAATGAGTAGTAAGTTTAGAAAGAAATAGAAATTATGTTTTTAATAAATATTATTATTTATTTAATAATTAATATAAATAGTAGTGGTATAATTTATAAAGGTGGGGGTGAAGGTGTATATGAAGGTGGATGATATAATTTAAAAAAGTGGGATCAAAGTGTGTATGAGGGTGAAGGTATAGGTGTACATTTGTAATAAATATACTTATATTTCATTTACCTACATTCACATCCTTACTCTCATAAAAATGGGATGAAAATTTATTGATAAAATTAATTTTAAAAAATTATCACTTATAAAAAAATATTAAAAAATATTAAAGATGAAACAATTTTAATTGAATTTTTTTTTTTATAAATTTTAATGATTAATATATAAAATGTTAATTAAAAATATATATATTTATAAGCAAACTTAAAGTAGTCGACCACCCATTATAAATTTTCTTTCAAATTTTTTTTATAACTTTTAATAATTAATATATAGAATGTCAAATAAAATAGAGATATTTTGTATTTCCATTTTAAAATTATATTTTGTATTTTTTTTTTCTTTTTATCTTTTTTAACAGAAGCAAGATTTGTATTAAATAAAAAAGGATACATCGAAGCAGTGCACATTCTTCAAATTCATCAAACTACCAGTCTATACATTGATTAAAACTAATCAAAATTTCTAGGCTGGCTTTTAAAAACCCAATCCTAAACTTTCCAAGATTTGAACTTGTTACTTCTTGATTGAAAGAGTAAATTCTTACAAATTGATGACATAAGATGGTGCAAAAACAAAACATAATTAACTATTATGCAGAACTCGCCCCTCACTACATACTAGACTATCTAAGGTTTGTTGGGTACCTCCTATGATTCTTGATTTTGCTTCTCTCTCTACGTTTTTTTATTTGATTTCCTTCCTCTTGTTAAAGGAGGAGAATGACATGGATTCTTCTTTAGAGCTTATGCAAAGCAAGGATATTTAGAGGTTTCTTCTCCCTCCCTTTCCTCATGGATCTCTTCCCCCTTTGAAAATGGATTATTTTCATGGGGAGTCGTCGAAACCTGAATTGGGGTCCCATCCGCAGTTTTTGAATCTGATTCCTTCCCATGCGAAGTTGTGCAAGCCCCAAGCGGGGTCTCATCTCCCTTATTTGAAGTTGTATTTCTTATTTCCTTTTGTTCTTTTGTTGGTGGCTCAAATTTCCACTTTGAGTTGTTATTCTGAGAATCTTCATCATTTGAACCCTCTTTTTCTACATCCTGAGTTTCCAAAGCTTAAAATCTGTTATTGGAGGGAATAGATGGGTGTGTTTGAGGCTTACTATCAGGATGAGTCCTCCTAGGTTGTTGTTTCTTATGCTTTCTTGAAGCTTGTTTGAAACCTTAATCGACATTAGGCTGAGGAGTTGGAGTCTACTTAGAAGAGGACTTAGTTACCTGGGCTTTAGGGCAGTTTTTCGCAAAGTGCCCATATTCATGGGAAAAAATACATTTGAAATGAACCTACTCATAATCAAGGGCCTAAAGGTGACTCCAACCCTCCATATTTCGTTGAATCACCTCTGGCGATCCCTTTTCAAAATCCATTTCCACACATATTCTGGCACACGTGAAAATATTTCCCTTAGCCTCAAAATGAGTTATATAACGACCCAACTTATCTCCAATGGATTTGAAATTGTCTTCGCCCCCCCCAAAAAAGGGGAAGGTGTGAGAGTTTGATCCATATAGGGGCAGTAGAGATATCCATGTCTAGGTTGAAGTCAAGAGTCTAGTGGGAAAGAAACATTCCCCTAAATCCCATGAAGTAGGAACCATATTTGAAGATCAAGTCTTGAGCTTCTTTGGTTTCAAATATAAATACATAAAAACCTTTTCCACAATAAAACAAAGCACCAAGATTTTGATCAATCAAATTCTTATAAATTTATTTCAAGACAAATCTAGGACAGGGCCGAAAGCTTGTAAACTTACCTGTTAAACCTTACTCCATAATAATAGAGTTTGTTTTTGTCGAAGAGTGCCCCCAAATCTAGATTGGGGATGGAATTCGCCCTTTTGGAAAATCTACATTTCTCGCTAGTTGAGAGGGAAGGCCCGCCCATGGAAAAAACCAACATCCAACACCAATCAACACGCGTGGCCAAAGGACTCCCCTACAACGTGAAAAGGGTGCAGACCGGATGGCATCAACACATAGCGTGAAGAGGGCGTAGACCAAATGGCTTCGGCACGTAGATTTTGCTAGATCGAAAAACGACTGCAATCATCAAAAGATATAAAGCTTCACCGATGTCTCTTCCTAAATCAGCATGCAACAAATTGCTTGCAAGTTAGAGGGCGACAACTAGGGTAGAAACCCTAGCCGCAAAGATATTCACCCAAGCGACTCATTTCACTCCCTTGTCATCTTTAGACACACAAATTACGTTACTCCATATTATACTTTATATTTTCACTAACTTGTATGTATGGATATATATTTATAAACAAACTTAAAAAAATTAAATACTCCTTATAAAGTTTCTTAAAATTTTTAATTTTTAAAATAAATATATTATAATAATATTATACTTCATAAGGTTCCGAGGTGTAGAATAGTCCATGATGGAGTGTATTGTTAAGGCACTCTGTTATGTGAAGTCATTGGTTCGAAACCTTCGACTAGCCTTGTGTGTCACATGAAGGGTCACATTGACATGCCTGGTGTTATAGTGGTAGAATTTGGATAACACAACCACGTGTCACGCGAGTATGTATCCGACTAGTTATCGTTCAAACCCCAATATATATATATATATATATATATATGGAATCATATAAATATAATATTAATTATACTTCATATTAACTAACTACATAATATTATAATATTATTTATACTAAATTAACCAATTACACAAAAATTATGTATATGTATAATACATAGTAATGAGAAAATTATATATTTTTTAAGTTGATAGCAGGACAATGAAACCTTCTTCTTTTTTTCCAAATGAAAAATTGCTCAATTATATTAGAGAATATAATTTGTTCTCGAAGATAAGTACAATGAAGGAGTGTTGTGATAGATCAGTAGGCTGGTAGAGTCATTCTCCTTCAATTGGATAATTCCAATTCAGAGGAGAGTGAGGGTACCCTGAACAATAAGTCAGAAAATGACCAGAGTCATATGAAGAGTATTCAATGGGAATCAACTGAAAGCATGTGCCAAGAACTGTAAAATAACTGGCAAATGCAAATATGGCTATTTGCTAGAATCTTAGTATATTTTAATGATATGTGTGAGGCCCTCTTGGTCGTCCATCCAGTGAGTGTAGGAAAATTGTCATGTTTGCTTTTGAAGTGTTGTTTTGGAGAGGATGTTCGCTTGTCTGTTGAACTCCCGAGAGGTGTGTGAGAAGAGGAGTTTCTTGAAATGGCACTGGAGTATTTTAATTTGATCCATCCAAGCGAAGAGGTGTATCGAATGAAGATCACCACTACAGTTCAACCAATCTATGATGACTTTCGAGTCATCAATCAGATGGAGGTTATATATATTAAGTTTACTTGCCAAGTGAAGGGTGGCCCAGGCACCCAACAATTTTTCTCTTGTGTTAGTGCCCGAGCCACAGCTGAATGTCCATTTGTAAATAGAATTTTCAGTCAATCTGATCAAGCCCCCTACACCACACAGAACACCATTGTGTTGGGTTGGGCCATTGAACCATCCTTTGATAAGGTTATCAACAATGTACGGGTTATTAAATACTTTAGTTTTCTCTTTAGTTGGATGTATATCTCGCCAAAGCTGATGCATGCCAAGAGCTTTGTAAGCAACAAAGTTGTTGGAAGGCGTGGAATTCTCAAAAATCAAAGAGTTTTGGGCCAACCAAATATGCCAAATGACCACCGGGGGTAGAAGCTTATGTGAACGCTCGCTTGAACACCAATTGACGAAATAGTCTGAGATGGAGATCCTTTACCAAGCCGTTGTGAGATGTCGGTCAAGACTGATAAAGTTCCAGACTTTTCTCGCAAATTCACAATGAATGAATAGATGTGGCACTGTTTCTTCATCTTTGTAACAGAGCTAACAGATGTTCGGGCCGTTCCATCCTTTCCTAAGCAAATTATCCCAAGTGGAAATTTTATTTTTATCCACTAGCCAGGTGAATAATTTCACTTTTAATGAAATTTTCCACTTCCAAAGTCCCTTGCGCCAGCCTATGATGTTGGGGATATTTGCAGAGTTAATAATAGTTGAATAAATATTTGTGACAGAGATGCGTCCAATGTAGTCTCCGCTAGTCCAAAGGAGACGATCTTCTCTGTTAAGTAAAAAAACTCCAGAGCTGAAGAGAGACCTGCATAATTTTGTCCATTCCACCATTAAATCGCCAGCAAGTTCAAGTGTGATGCCCGAAATCCATCCGGGGGTCGATGTACCCAATTGCTTGTGGTTCGATGCTTGGTATAAAAAATGAATGCCCTTGTTGTGTAGATGTGCCAAAAGTGTCGAGGAAAGGAAAGAGGACAGGTTGAGTCCTAGAATACGCTAAGATCCAAGTGTAATGGAGCGGCATGTACCAGGGTGCCATCTGATCCAGTGTGTCGATTTATTCAATATCCTCCACGTCTGTGAGGCTGCTCTAGGAATTATAGGGGTTGTGAAAAGCCAGGATTCAACCGTGATGAATGGCAAATATCTGTCTTTGATCACCATGATCCAAATGCCTGTTGAAGTAAGAGCTCGCCAGAGGGTATTTGCAGCCAATGCCGAATTGAATTTGAAGAGATTTCAGAAGCCCCAGCCTCCTTTATTTTTTGGTGTTGCTAAGGTTTCCCAATTACAAAGATGTAGCGAGTGTTTTTCCTGGCATCCCGACCAGAGAAAGTTGAAAGTCAATCTCCTGAGTTTTTCCAGGACTGTAAGGGAAAGGCAGTCAGTGCCATCTAGTACACTGGCTGTCCTTCAAGGGTGGCCTCCAAAAGTGTGTATTTGCCTCCAATTGATAACCATCTGTTGCACCAGTTGTTAATTTTGATTTTCACCTTAGTGAGCAGCCATTCCCAATATGAAGCTTTATGTTGTTCTGCTTTATGTTGTTCATCTAACTATATACAAACATTATAAATCAAACCATTTAATTATTAAAAATTTAAACAAAATAGGCATATACCTATATTAAGTATCTATATCAAAAGATTGAAAAATTGAAAATTAAAAATTACAATAAAAAAATCCATTAAAAAACCAATTTCAACCAATTTCAAACTTATAAATAATGGAAAATAAAATAAATTATATTACCTAAAAAGTTAAAAACCATGGAAATGTCACAAAGTTTATCCTTTTAAATTGTTTATCTTATTTTATTAAAATATGAAGTTTCTTTATATAATATAAGAAATAAGGTTGTTAATTGGGTTTATTTCGAATACAAAGAGGAGTATTTATTCTTTTCACTTAGATTCAAATCTCATTTGTAACATTTTTATTTTTTATATATTAATTGTTAATTATAATATATGAAAACATGAAAGATATATATAAGGAAGTTAGAGTATATGGGATGATTGATTATCATAGGAAGGGGGAGAGGACTAGAGCTTTCTTAGTAGAGGAAACGATAGAAGGGTTTCTGCATGGGCACTATTGGGGTTCTAGTAATTGGTTCTTTGGGGTCCATGTGTAGACAAGTGGTGCATCCTAGGACACGTCTATGCAG
>ML855708.1:17971-28132 GCA_009831015.1 Picea engelmannii | reverse complement strand
TAATTATGGTGGGGCACACTTGTTGAGAAGGTGGTTTGTTTCGAAGTCATTTTACTGGGAATGCTCACATACTTGGTGAATTGTTTGGTGCAATGAACTCGTTCATCAAATATTTTGCATCATACTTACAACAACGGTTCATTTGATGGTGCTATGGGAAGGTTGACTTGGGCACACACCTTGTGCATACCAAGAGAATAGTTTTTGGTGAAACAAAGCACTTGGATAGGGTGATTGATCGTAAAAATCATTGCAGAACATGTCACAGAATTGACCGTATAGGAAGACTTGGTTGGTTGATGTGTGATGTAATTCAGTGATGGAAGCCAGTTTCAGAGCTATTGAGCATGCCTTGGAGAGACCAAGCGCAGATTTCATTGGGTGAACCAAGCACTTGGGCAAGGAAGATGATCACAATAATGAAACACAGAGAGTGATCACATAGGTGATTGCAAAGGAGGAGTAGTTCTTGGTTGCAAAAACGTGAAGCACTTAGGTGCATTAGACCACTTGGGGCGACTTGGAGTATATCCGTAGCAATAATTTGGTTGGGAACCTTTCCATCATGACATATTTATTTCGTGCATCACTGAGAGAAGTAGTTGAGATGAGCTCATTTGTTGGGATCGCAACCTTCAGATAAGGTAGATATTTGGAGATTTATGGAAGTCATTTAACAGTAGTATGACTTGACAGTCGGGTGGTGGATGCATGGTTCCTTGAAGTGGAAGTAGTGAAGGTGTGGAGATGGAAACCCAATGGTGACAATTTCAGTCAATTGTATGTGAGGTTTGGGACATAGACATATTCATTAAGTGGATGAATGGACTCAAACTTATATCCCAATGAAAATATTGCAGGCCTGTGGAGTTGTGCACGATGGATGAGGTGAGTTCATGTGAAGAGTCGATTTCTTGGCAAAATGGAGATCCAAGAGAACAGTCCTAGTGTTGAAAGAAAATCTCCCTGCGGACAGGTAGATCTCCTCAAACTGCTAGACTCTTAAGTCTAACACAAAAAGTTCTTATCATGGTCACTGACTTCCTTTCAGATCTAGGTGGACTAGTGTGTGAGGAGGAAGGAGAAAATAAGTACCTTTTACCGGTGTTTGTCCCTGCACGCTCCGAGTTGAGCTCTGATCTTTCGCTCCTCGATAAGCCCTATATACAAACAAAGTACGACCACTTCCTACTCTATCAATATTAGTCTGAAATAGGTCTATCTACTAAAGAAACAAATTCATGTGAGATTGAACACGAATTAGAAAGAAACAAGCCAAGCAAATTATATTAATGAGGACAAAACATTCCTTACAGTCATAGATGGATTGCAACAGTTTTGTCAAGTCCTCCTTGTCTAACCCTTGTTCAAAAGATCCACGATCTGAATGATGATAACTTCACTGATTGCTCCCTATGAGATCATAGGTCTCTTGATTCCAAATCATCTATGTTCCAGCACCACTTATAAGATCATAAGTTTGGTGTGATTCTCCCTTTCCAGTCCCCTTTCACCATTAGAAAGCTTGCTTATATAGCCTTGGAGAGGCTTTACAACTTGATATATCCTTGGGGAAGGTGAGGATTTTCTTCCTTCATTTGAGGTTCTGCACTAAGATCATGGCTGGACTAGGGATTCGAGCTCAACTGCCTTCTAAGAATGAAAAGATCCTTCCACCATTCATCTCAACAACTCAATTGTTGCCTAAAATAGGTAGCGCTCCCTCAAAAGGGCACTCAGAGTGCTACAACGCTCCCCATTAGGCTTAAGGTGGGAACCAACGCTCCTAAAGACACCAGAAATCCCTCAAAAGGGCCAAAGGAGCTTTATAACACTCCCAGACAGTGTAAGGGGGAGCGCCAGCGCTCCTAGAAGAGGTATAGGGGAGCGCTCTCCTTTAAAAGCTTAGTTTTTTTAGTGTTTTCAGATGGCAAAAGGTTCATGAGCCTGTTGACTCATTTCTCCTCTTCCAAATCAAATGTTTGAGGTGTTTCAAGTGTCTTTATCATGTCATTATAGGCACGACATAGGCATCATGGCAGTATGCTTCCATGACACTTGCAACATTTGTGAGAAAAATGTGACACTTGTAATGACGACACTTACGAAACTATCGAAGTGAGTAATTTTGACGTGTAACACCTAGAACATGTTTGCATAAAAAGATGTCATTGTAAAGGTATGGTTGGCTTGATTTCTCATATTTTCCAAGTGTCGCATCTAGTTATTTAAAGGGAAGTCAGATGACTTGGTGGTTCAAGTTCATTATTTTTCCTTGGTGAAAACTAGTAGACTTGTGGATGGCTCAAGTGGTGTAGATTTGAATAAGTATTGTAGCAGTTGGGAAGCCTTCGTTGGGAGGATGTGCAAAGAGATTAGGATGAATTTCTTGGATGGGTATTTTGGCAGACTTAGGAATATTTGGATTCGACCATGGAGGGGGCTTGAAAATGCTAGCTACTCTTTGATGAGGTGCATTGGATAGGTTGTTTTAGTGGTGGGAAGTGAAGTCTATACATGTCGAGTTGAGAGGATGGATGAAGTGCCTCGGTGTTTGGTTTCATAGCTAGATTCATTTGGTCATGCAATAACCTTATGAGTCATGATGATAGTACTAGAGTTTGGATGCTTGCAGTGAGTGCAATGAAATTTCATTCCAAGAGATGGATGGAGTCAGCAAAGGAGTCAACCAATAATTATTGGCATTCAACCTGAATGGGGAGAACACAGATCAAGTGACTTGGATGGTGTTCACTCTCCTTTGGTATGGGACATTGGATGAGGAAGAGCACGCCTTGGTGACTTCCATTCGATTTCACAATTACTCAAAGATTCGGTGGGGGCCATTGGTTGGAGTTGGAAAATCATTGGTTTGAACGTGTCTAAGGCATGGAAGTTTTTTTAGGTGACACATTCTACTTTGAGTACTTTGGATAGTTCATTGGGTTGTTTAGGGAGTGTAGAAATTTTTTCCACATTCATCATAGATGTTGATTTGTGTTAAGATTACTTGACAAAAGGAGGCGAGTTGAGGACTTCCCTCCATTTGGAGGATTGTGTAGACACACAAATTGCAACATGAAGATATTACTTTGGCATGGGAAATTTTATTGTGTTGGGAAATATGGTTGAGGGTGAAGCCTAACCATTCTAAGGCGAGAGGTATATGCAATAGCATGGTTGGGTGATGAATTAATAAGTCAAAAGAAATATGGACATACAATTTGTGGAGTAGATTGGCTAACTATGTCATGAGGAGTAAAATGGAGCCGAGTTTCCATAGAAGAATTTTTTTGTGGTGACTTCATAGTGAAACAAGATGAGGGAAGGCATTTCCTTGGTCTGACATTGTTGTGCAGATGGACCGAATTGTGAAATAAAGTGACTAGTTTGTGCATGAGGGTGTGGGGTCTTAAGGAGTGTGATGGTTGAATTGGAAATTCAACTAGTTCACATCTTGGGTGAGAACAATAGCATGACAAGGGGGTGAAGAGTATGAATGCCCTAGTAGGTTAAAATTTGAGCACTTAGACATTATCGAGGATCTTCTTGATGAATATTGAATGATGGAAGCATCAAAGAGGAAAGGATAGACACTTTCCTTAGTCTTTGGAGTTGGACAAAGTGATTGAGATGTGATAGAAAATACTAAGTTCAGGCATGGGAAGGAACATCCCAAGACTTAGACATGGCAATTGGATTGATCACCTAAATAGTACAATAATTAAGACAAACAATGTGCAGATACATGGAAGAATTTGTTGAAGTATGGGTGTAGTAGCAAGATCACAGGATTTCAACGGTCAATTGTAATAGGAAGCGACAACACTGGTGGAAGTGAGAAAAAACAAGGTAGAAACGCCAGAGCGAGATAGTGCAGCAAATTTGGGTGGATTTTATCCTTGGATGAATCAAATTAATGGAATCAGATAGTAGATCATGCAGATTTTGGTGCAATACAATTTTGTTTGTAGAAACTTGGAGTTTCCACTTCGCAAGAAAACCTAGAGTTTCCACTTTTTATAGAATCTGGGATTTTTGGTTGGCGCAAAACTTTGGGTTTCTAGCAGACTTGGTTGCAGTGGAGGAACAAGTTCGGGAAGAGACTTGGATATCACATATTTTCTGGATGTTTTCAATGATGGAAAAAACTTGAGGCAAGGGAAGATGTAAGTCCTTGGGAGCTTAGCTCAGGTGTGTGCACTTCCACCATAGTATAAATAGGGATGGTAGGATGCTCGATGTGAATGAAGATATGAAATTATTCATATAGAGGAGAGTTGGGGTTCCTTGGGAACATAATGTGCCAAGGGACGACTCCACCCAAGGTCCTTTGAGACGCAAGTCAAACGATGGACAATTTGATGAAGAGTTGAGGGAAAGACTTGGACGCTCCATCAATGAAGGAAAATTAACTAAGGCATGATGAGTGCACTTACGAGAATTAGTTTACTCACTTAAGGGGTGCGTGCACCCAAGAGGACGAGTCAATTCGAACAATGGGACATTCCGGCATGAGGGGTGCACCAAGGTTAGGCAGGTTGGTCCCACAGGGCATGACAATTGATGAGCACATGGGTTTGTTTTGGAGACTATGTTTGTGAAGGGGAACGATGCTTTGTTTGGGTGATCAGGTCCATCAAGGGGTGTGATAATGCATTTGGGCATGGGTTCGTGAAGGGGTATGACACCCCCAAAGGACACAACATTTTGTGATGGTGAAATTTGGAGAGCCTATGAGAGAACAATGGTGCACAACCAAGGAAGGAAAGTTTTGGAGACAAACAAAGATCTATGATTTTAAGGAAAAAAAAGAGGGAGAGCTCCCTCAAGGAGCCAAGTCGCTCCACGTGGAAGGACTTGTGTTTCCTTTAGGAGGATTTGGTGGATAGAGTTAGGTGAACTTTTCTTGGGTAGATTTTGGCTAAGTATAGAAACACATGTTTCTTGGAGGCATGTGTGATGTAGAACCAAAATATGTGAATCTTGTGGAATCAAAGAAGTGGATTATACAAAAATGAAGAGACATCAAGTGTATGGGTGAGGGAATGTTTGAGGTGCATCGCATGTTTTTGCAAAGACAGTTGTGACATAGATCCTTTTGGTGATCGATTTGTTAATGAGTGTCTTGGTGAGTTGAGTTGAGTCATTTGACTTTGTTGAAGTTGTCAACCAATTCGATAGTGCTCATTTTGTAATTGTTCTACAATAACAAATACGTTTTTGGATGTTAGGAATGATTTGTGTCATCCACACTATATCTATGTTTCTCTTGTCTAATTCATCATTTTTCTTTTGGTTTATCATGTTCTTGGATGTATGCTTAAAAATTACTAAGTCTTAAAGAAGTAAACGAATGTCTATGCATACAAGAGTTGCACTATAGTAGGAGTGTGACTCATTGATAGCCTAGAAGAGAGTATGGGTATGCACTAGGTGAAGAGGCATAGTCCAGAAAATGTATCCTTGGTGTTTCCAAGAAGCCAAGTCAGAAACGTCACGGTATTGCATTCCCTCAGGAGGTTCACGATCGTAAGGCACATTGTGGGAACGTGACACCACCCATGATGAGCATGGAGGGAATTACACATCTTCTTCAAATGAACACCACACCATTGAAATGTTTTAAAAATAAGAAATTTTTACTTTCAATATATATATATTTTGAAAGTTCATATTGAAATATTTAGATATTTAAATATAAACTTAATCTTGAAATGTTTTATGAATATTTTTTATTTAATATATTTATTTAATGGCACATGTCTAAATCCATGTTAATCACTAAACAAATTACATATCTCCCCATTCTATAATATAAAAAATAGGTATCAGTGAAGTAACATTTTTTTAACTTTCAATTAATTTATAGATAGATAGATATATAGATAATGTTGGTAATAAAATATTTTACTTAACATGCACATTGAAATAATTTATTTATTCCTAACATTGAAACATTTTTTTTTTGTTATTAATATATTTTTTAAATACTACTTGTCAACTCCATGTTAATCACTGAAAGAATTGATCATGGAAGGAATTACACATCTCCCTTATACTAGGTTGTAAAAAGTACCCATTTATATTTATTTATGATGATGGTGATGGGAGTCCATTGAGATGGAGTTTGGTCTATAAGACTTGAATAAGGTAAGCGATTACTTGGATTTATTTAGAATTTTATTTATTTTCTTGAAAAATATTAAGAGAATCATTCCAGAATCACCATAGATTTTTTGAGTTAGAAGGCTAGGAAGGTTGGTAGTCTGACAAATATTTTGAAATTAAGATCTAATTTGACTACATAGGACATTATAAGAGAATTGGTTTTACATCTTCAACCCCATTAATATCACAAAAATGATACATTCTTTCATCCCGAGGTGTTTTGAGAATTTTCCAACACCCAATTTCACTATGGAGCTTGCAAGAATTTGTTCTTATTTTAGCAATGATGATTCTCTTGTTTACACTAGTCATTATTGAGAGATACTTTTAATCTTGTAGATTAGTGTTAATCACCTCCTTATATTATCTTAATTTTAATTTACCCTTTAATTATTTATCATGCCAACACTCCCTTATCTCCATCATTTTTCATCTCTCACTACCATATTTACCCCCTCAATAAGGTATATCTTTAAGAATCTCTATCAAGTAATTAATTGATTATTTTAATTTGTTTCCCAATGATTTAATGATTGTTTAGATTAAAATCTATTTTTATCTCATAACTACTAGAATGGAAAGAATTTTGTGAATAATTCAAATTTCTAGTAGTAACCTTGCTATCAGATTTCCTGCAACGACTATTTTCAGAGACAGTTTTGTCACATCATTTGCAAACAAATGAGGATAAATATATAAATTACAAGACATGTGTTTTGTGTAGAATATGGCCATTTAGGTGACACATGGGAATATTTCTTGGATAACGCAAAACAAAGGATGCATGGGTGTGATTTCAAAATAGATCTATTATGTCATTATTAGCATTTCGGTAGCATGTCCATGCTTGGACTGTGGTGTCCCATTCCCAAGAGTAGGCCAGCAGGGAGTGACTTAGTAGTCTATATGTTCTCGTAGACTATAGTCAGGCACAAACAGAGAACAAGATGGAGAAATAAGGAGGAATTAATGGCTAAATGATGAATTAAGCCAAAATACTTAGGAAAAGTCACTTAAGCCTAAGTCAACGAAGAATTAGAATGAAAATGTGTTAAGGGGGGGGCTTAATTGACAAATAAATCATTTTAGGAGGAAAGGCACCTAGCTTAAGTGAGGTCAATGAAGAATTAGATTGGGAAAGATATAAAGGGAGGAATTTGACCTAATTCCTCATTATGCATTGTTATGATTTGATGTTGAGAGTTCCCAGAGGAGGAGGAGAGCCGACTTTACTGTTTTGTGGATTTCTGGAGGAAACCACCACCATTGATCGGTTTCGGTGTTGAGAGACACACCCTATCCCATCAGAGATACCATCCAGGTATTTCATCGTACATTTCAGGAGTTTTCATTGTGGAGTGCGCAACTCAGCCAAGGAGGGCGCAAGCTAGTTTGAGGGTTTGGAGAGCTGCAATAGACCTGTGTCCCGATTGCAGTTTCGTTCCGACCCATTGGAGATCCACCCAGGATGATTCCATTGGGCCATCTATCATCAGATTCCGACGGTGGAATCTTCCAGATCGATCCATCCAGCCATTCAGGGCACAGTTATTCCAGACAGACGTTTGGCGTTGCATGCAGAGTTCCAGGGCAGATCCAGTCAAATCCTTCCGACCCATTTCATCATCTGACGAGACGATCATTTTGAGCTATATAGCAATAGATTCCGTTGGTGGAATCTTTTGGGGCGCATTCAGTGTTCCAGGAGGGGCGCAAACCTCCCAGGGGTCCAGATCCAGTACCGTTGGGTCAGATCCGAGATCCGGCAGACATCCATTCCAGTCTAGAGGCTAGGGCGATTCTATTGGAGCAGTTTTGAGCACATTCTGACGGTAGAATCCTCAGGTCGAGTTTTCCAGCTGGTACCGGTTACCGTATTTCTCCGGATTTGCACATTTTTGCCGATCTATCTGTGCATGCATCAGATCTTCTATCTTCTCATGATCACGAGTATTTTTTATGTTATTCGATTGTATTCCAGTACAGATCCAGGAGATCTGACTGACGTTTAGATTATATATTTCCAGTAGGCTATTGTATTTCCATGCTTGAACCGTTATTATTCATGATATTGAGCAGTTGACATTCTCTACTTTTGCATGCATCCTTATATGATTGTTAAACCTTAAATATGCAACATGCACATGTAATAACCAACATGCACCTGCAATAACCAAAATGCAACCGCAATAACCAAAGAATATCTCAAACAGACGGCTAAAACGCATCCAGAAACCCCCAGTGTATCAGATATGCAAGACAGAGCATTAGAACATTAGCGAGTATCTTGATCAGTCGAATCAGGGATATTTCAGTGGTATCAGAGCTTTAGTCCTGCCAGCCTGTGACTAAAGACCATGAATCCAGCAGAAGAACCAGATGGTCGTGAGCATGAAGATGATGAATATGTCTCTTACAACAGGCGAAGGGGAAGAAGGGACATGCCTAATTTTCCTCCCTTCCCTCCCAGTTCAGAGGAAGAGGAAGAGGCACTCAGAGAAGCAGAGCGCGAGGCCGAGCGTGAAGTAGAGAAGAGGCTAGGTGACAGGTATGAACGACCAGAGGGCAGTGGTAAGGCCACTGTGGATCCATACGTAGC
The DNA here is from genome assembly GCA_009831015.1 of Picea engelmannii. Taxonomy (NCBI): domain Eukaryota; kingdom Viridiplantae; phylum Streptophyta; class Pinopsida; order Pinales; family Pinaceae; genus Picea; species Picea engelmannii. The sequence continues at coordinate 19,362 of ML855708.1, read as the reverse complement.
CTTCATGCAGATTATCAGTGACATGCTAGCTAGCCAACGGACTATGTCTCAGTATTTGGCTCAGGTAGCGGATAGACTGGCTATGGTAGACATTCTGGGCACACAAGGCCCACATGCAGCGTATGGGAATTCAGGGGCAGGCAGTAGACCCCAGTCACCCACTCGCACGTATACCTCTATGAGTAGGATTCCACGTCCATTGTTTCCCAGTTTCCAGAGGGCAACCCCAGTAGCAGCTCAGATACTGATAGCACAGAGACCGCCCACACATGCAGAGGACATTGCAGAGTATCAGAGAGAGTATGCGGCCTTGGGCCATGACTTTCATCAGGACATGACCTTAGTCGAGTATTGTGGACTCAGAGTTAGGAACCATCCTAGAGAGCCACAGAGGGGAGGGCAGCAGCAGCAGCAGCAAGGGCATAACATTGACTTCATCCGAAAAGTTGGAAAACTCACCATACCTTCTTTTGACGGATCATCCAGATGCACTACCAGAGCTTGGGTACAAAAACTAGATACCTACTACAAGCTCAACCAGATGACTAAGGAAGAGGCCATCAGTTTCGCCACCCTACACTTGGAGGGTGAGCCACACGAGTGGTGGTATCATGGATTGGTGACATTGGGTCACAATCACATCACCTCCTATAGAGAGTTCACAGAGAGAGTCATGGATAGATTTGATAGGAGGGATCTCGAGATCCATTTCAGAGATTTAGCCCAGTTGAGACAAACTGGCATAGCAGAGGCATTCATTTCGGAGTTTCAGAGAGTAGCAGTGGCAGTGACAGACATATCTGAGCCGCGATTGGTCATGCTATTCACAGAAGGGCTCACAGAACCCTTGAGAGGTTGGGTGAAGGCATACCAACCTCATTCCTTGCAGGATGTCGTTCGATGCACTAGAGATTTGGCAGATTCGGTGCCAAAAACTAAACCCTTCACTAAACTCTTTGTACCACAGAGAGACAAGGATCCGAAGAATCTTCCCAGGGAATGGAAGGGAAAGCCCAAGTTGGATGATGATACACGATGAGAGTTGATGAGGAAGAAGCTTTGCTTCTCCTGCAAAGATCCTTGGGTCCCCGGGCATAGATGCATGGGGAAGGGACAGATCCATTATATTGAAGTGGAATCAGGCAGTGAGGAGGAGGATGAGGATATTCAGGCACCGACAGACAGTGATTCAGAGACTAAGACCACACATGAACCAAAGAAGCAGCCAAAGAAACCTCAGATACCGGTAAGGGCCCAACCCCAGGAGGAGGCCAAACCTCGTAGAGAGGTGAAAGGGGGAACCATAGCCACCCTTTCAGGAATACCCAGGTACAACACTCTCAGGCTCAAGGGCCTTGTACAAGGGCAACGCATGACAGATTTAGTTGATG
>ML855707.1:13025-28133 GCA_009831015.1 Picea engelmannii | reverse complement strand
ATGAAAAATCCACAAGTATGTTAGTGGATTATACATCAAATAGTGTTATTGGTTGTAAATAGATCACCAAGACTTATAGTTAATTATAGTCTTCCTCACTCAAAGTTTGAAGGCAATTTTTAGGTATAGGACTGATTTTCTAAATAGAATTGCATGTCAGTTGCACATACTGAGGGGTCTTGGTCTGTTAAACTGTTGACTGGCCTTGAGGTGATTTGCAAGTAGAAATAATAGAATGGGTTTGGCACAAACATAGAATCTGAAAACTAATGACCACCTTGTTGACACAAGGAAACAAATGACCATTGTAGGTAGGGAGTGTCACTATGGGGTATATAATAAAATGCATTAATACAAGGAAATAAATGACCATTGTAGGCAGGAGTGGAACTAAGTGGTCTATCAATAGACATTATGCCATATCCAATATAAACTACAAGCTCTGCCAAAAAGAACACATTAGTGGTGTGACTCGTTGTTAACCCCTATATTTTCACCCTTGAAAATATTGAGGGTTAAGAGCCAACATGCAACATTTTTGTTGGCATACTGAGATTTTACAAGAGTTTATCACTTATGTTGAGCAGGAGGTTGGTTCCCACATGAGGTAGGTACATGATCAATACATGGTTGCTTGGTTCAAAGTTAGAGTTGACTTAGTTTCATACATTTGAAAGAGATATATACACACCACGGGGGTTGCTAAAATTTAGGAGACACAGTTTGAGTGTGTCCCTTGGCAGTTTGAGGCAGTTCTGAGCATACAATATGAGTCCTTGCAGGATTCTAGGCCCGATGACACTTTTCCAAGTGACATCCAAGAAATTTCTACTTTTAGCATGTTTTTCTCTAGTCCCCAGATTCATATTTTGAGAGCACCATATTGATCCTCAAGACATCTAGAGTCTTTTGGGCCTTTTTCAGGATGATGTGGCCCAGTTTACTATTTTTAGCAGGTTGAGAATCAGGGCTCGCATGTCATTTTTTATCACATATTCAAATCCCTTGCGAATAGACGCGATCAATGAGTATAATGTCAAGGGTATTCAAACAACTTTCTATTTTTATTAGTGCAACGGTGTCCTCCCAGTCATCTTGGATGATGTGGACAATTTCCTAAAATTTAGGAGCGAGGTTCTATTTTTAGAAGTTTCTACATTAGCAGGTCCAGTCATCACCCATGCAGTTCCAATTGGTAGCCTCAGAGGTCGACATTTGGAAACTCTACGAAATGATGTGGCATCCACCTAAGTATAGGGAACATATTCACAATATTTGAGCATGTGATAATTAATTAATGATGGGAGAAGGGGTTGCATGAGTTTAGTCGTATAGTCATCCTCATGATTGAGTTAACTGAACTTCACTCATGTGTTGGCAGCTAAATATAGCCTTCACCTACCCCTTTACTCCAGTTGACTTGGGTGATTTTCTCACTCTCACTTCCACTCATTATCTCTTCCTCAATGTGCCTTCTCCTCTCTCATGCATGTATATGCATGGCTAGTTAAATGGCAGCATGTCTTAGTTACTTGGACATGCATTTATGTTAAGCCTCTCTCATGCATCCATGCACCTCACCTACCCCCTCTCTCTCACTTAACTCGCCACTCACTCCATTCATGCGTCCTTAAACTAGTATGGCACACTCATTCTCCTCTCTCCATGCATTCAAACTCACACTCACTTATCTCACTACTCTTATCCCACATCTACTCAGACTCTATTATTATCCTCATCATGCATCCTCTCTAAATCCTTAAGGTTTGCGCCCTCACTAGCTATATATTGGATGCTTTCCATTGGTTATTTCATTGGTTCTTGCACCAGCAACATAGTGTCTCTCTAATTATTCTCTCTCTCTCTCTCTCTCTCTCTCTCTCTCTCTCTCTCTCTCTCTCTATTCTAGTGGATCCTCTTTAAGCAAAGTAGTCATTGTACAGGTTGTAGGCTTGTCAAGTGTGGTGCAATCAACTCTCTTGTAAGATTCATCAATAAAGAAGAGCGTGTTTGTCATTCAAACCTATTTTCTTGGTGGTATTATGGTAATTTTGTAATCCGATATGTCATTTTATGAACTATTTATCATGGTTAATTTCGATCGTTTTGAATGTATTTCATCTAATTTCCAGTTTATTATCACCGTGGTAACACTGTAGGTTCCCTCCAAGCATATAAGATCGATTTTCTCATTGTTTTGGACCACTTTTAAACATTGTCCAAGACAAAACAACTCGTTGATTTTTAATTTTGAATGCAGAAATAAGTCCTTAGATAAGCTAGCAAGGCACTTCATTGTGCTTAGGGACTCCCCCCAGAGGCTAGAAAGCACTAGCCCAAATGGAGAGGATTTTGGCCAGTGACAATTGGGGCCCTACTCCTTGAATTATCCAAGTTTTCATTGATGTAATAACAGGTTATATCAGCTCAATTGGAGGGTGGAAATTTGTGCTAACAAATTAGCATCGTTGTCGGGGAACGCAAGCCTTGGTAAACGACATTCGATGATTTTTTATTTATTGTTTTAATTTATTTTTATCACCTGGTGACTCATCAGGATACAAGGGAAAATTCACAAGGGACCGTGCACAGATCATTCTAGTTCGGCCCCACACAAGGGATTCTCCCATCCCTTAGTGATCTGGAACATTTGTTTCGGAATAATTCTTTCGTGACTGCTACAGCGAGTCCTGCCCTCACAATGGGTACAAATTTTCTACAATCAGTCCAGGTATCTCTTCCATTTATTTCTTCAAATCTTATTATTGTGGTAAGTACTTCGACACCTTAGGTATCACCTTTCCCTTCCTCGACTCCTTTGGTCATAGTTGCAAGTCATGGTCCTTTGGTTATTTCAAGTTCTAGTAGTATGATTGGACAAGATACTGGGTTTACATTCAATACTTATGGTCCCTTAGACATAGTAGCCATTCCAGGGAAACCTCACGCTTTGCCTACTTCTAACTATGTCAAAACGTTTCCCAAGTTTCAGGGTAACAATTCCATCAATGCGCAAGATCATATTGACCAATTATTGAAGGTATGTGACGATGAGGGAATTGAGCATGAGGATGCAACTATGAAGATGTTTGTTTCTACTTTGGAGGGAGAAGCATGTTCATGGTACAAGAGTCTCCAAAACAATTCCATTATAGGATTGAATCCATTCTTCGAGAAGTTCTTGGAGAAATGGGGCAACAAACATGATACCTCTTTCCTTAGAAATTTTATTGATCTTAATAAGAAAGAGAATGAAACTATTTTTGAATTTAACACTCATTTTAAAAAATCTTATCGTAAAATTCCAACTACTCTTAGACTTAATGTTGATTTTGCTTTAATTTCATATTTAGTGAAGTTTGATGGAATTTTGGGTATTTTGATCAGGAAAAAGGAGTGCCTTGTTGGATGTTTCTTATCAGGTGGCCATTACTACATAGAAACACCTTTCCTTGGCCTCCAAAACACAAGCCCCACTTAGTTTTTTGCTTGACCCACAAGATAGGAGAACTTCTAACCCCCCCTGCACAAGCATTTCATGAACCTAAGAAAGAAGAGGGAGCCTCCAAAGATGAAACCTTCGAGTTAGTGAATGAATTGAGAAATAGGCTAGTGAAGATGGAAAAGATGCTCCAAAATCAGCTAGTTATCTCTCAGCAATCCCATCAACCAGAGGAGGCCTTACCAGTATCCCAAGAAGAATGAGGATCCCAAACCCCCAACCCAAGCACCTGGGACAAATTACATTGAGTATGCCTCATCCAATTTTTGTTGAGCCTGTAACCTTCCTCATAGTGAATCCTCATGTGTTATCTTTTCCCAAACATCACATATTTATGAGCAGGGAGAGGATCCATTTGGTAACCCAGATACCACTTTGAACATGGTGGCCAAATTTGAACTGATAGGGGACCCTGATGCTTTCCATGCCTAAAATATTATTAAGGATAAACCTCATAGCGCCTTTCAAGTTTCACAATATCAATGGAAAGCCTTGCAACCTGAATTCCATCCGATTCCCACTCGGCCTATGACTCAGGAAGACATCCAGAGAGCCAATGAAGTTGCATCATTCAGGGTCGCAAACATAATGCAACAATATGCACGCAAAGGAAAAGCTCAAATTCCTCCATCATTTCCTAGATGTGAGGTTTCTACTACTCAGGTAAGACCACCCCCCTCCCGCCTTCTTTATTACCTCTTCTAGTTCCAGTTCGATCTGAACCATCCCAATTTTCATTAGAGAATGACCTTTCTAAAATTAGGATTCATGTTCCTTTGAGAGAGTTAATTCACATGCCTAGTCACAGAGAGATCTTGGATAGGTTCCTGGGAAATAAGGGGGAGGTTAACCTGGAAGATGAGTGTCCACACGTTTTTCTTGGTCTTAGTAAGGAAAATAGTAACCCCAACCGTTTCTATTGTTCATTGATGGTTAATGGGTTCATTTTGCGAAATTGCATTCTAGATTATGGTGCATCTAACAATATCATGACTCTTGAGGTTATGCATGAGATTGGATTACAGATCAGTAGGCCTTGCTAGAATGTGCAGGCAGTAGATTGATCTGGGATCTTTTCATTGTGACTCATAAAGAATTGTATTAAATGAGCACAAATTAAAGTGCACCATTAAAGAAGGGAAAACTCAAAAATGAAGAGACATAAGCATCAGATATGAACACAAAAACTTGATAACGAAGTTCCTCCCTGGTGGACTACGTCTCTGGGTCCTACTCACAAATGTGTAGGCTCTTTCATTAACTCAGCAAAAGAATTTGGCAAATACATAAATATACCTCATTCTAAAATCAAGCTACAGAAATAATTCTCAAATCAAAAAACAGACATCACCACTGAATTTGTGGTGTTGAATTACCCAAAAATAATTGTCTTCACGCTCTAATCCTACTCTAGCACTCCCAGGCCCAAGAAGAATTATGTCTCAGTTTTCATGCCCTCTGCAACCTACAATGATGACAGTCCTTTGCCTCGAAATCCATGCCCACAGGTCCATACAGTCTACGCCTCTCCCCTCGGCTCTGGATGGATTGCACCTTTTAAGTAATAACCAGGGGCGGATATACCAAGCGGTACCTGTGGCACATTGGTTATGGGCGGATTTGTTAAGGCTTGGGCATCGACGGAGGTTTCGGGGTCGAATCCCATCGGCCTCCATTTTGGTGTGTTGGTTGTATGTGTGTGTGTGTGTGTGTGTGTGTGTGTGTGTGTGTGTGTGTGTGTGTGTGTGTGTGTATTACAATATATGATTCCCGCTAACTTTAGTGTACTTGCTATAATTCCTTCCAACTACTACTAAAATTGGCATGGTCCGCCAGATTTGACAGACCCGCCTTTTTTTTTAAATTCGAAATTCATTCACGGGTTAATATTGGGAATTTTAGGGACTCCATGTGTCTCCCGCTGATTGGTCATGTGGCACTTGCTTATTAGTCCACTTGTTCACTGACGTCGCCATCCTATCACTCTGTACTTGACATGTGGTGCTTTCTGGGTGGTGCCACGTGGCACTTTTCTACCAGTCCACATGGACCCTTGAAAATCCCATTGGAGGCTGACACATGGAAACCTCTGGTGCTTCCACATGGAATTCTGACATCACCCTACCATGTCATCTTCTGACGTCAACAGTATGGATGATGATGTGGCCCCCTATTGATTGGCCCTATTTGACCGCAACTTTGACCGTGAATATCTTTCAAACCGTAACTTCATTTGACGAGTCGTTTGCGCCTTTAGAAATATTACAATGCACTCTTCATGATCATCTAGTTGTCATTGAGTTTTGGGAACTTTGAATTTTTTCCTTTTCTCTATCTATTAGAGCCATTCTAAGTGTTTTGAGTTGCCTCTGTGAGTTCTGAGTTATTCTTAGCGTTCTCTGGATCCTTTTTGGATCACAGCTTCCCACTGAGAACTTTTTGGACCACCAAAATCTTTCATTAATCAACTGGTAAGTGAGGGAAGAGTCCCCTCACTTTTTCCTTCTTGGTCCACTTTCCCTTGCTTGGATGTGTGTCTTTTTAGCCTACTTGAAGGTAATCAACATCACCTTGTTGATGTGAAGCCATACTCGGTCTCCAACCTAGAACTGGTGATCAACCATGTGCTTGTCATGACGAGATTTATATTGCTCTTGAATTTTCTTCAATTGTTCCCTAACTTCCGGGTGTATCTGTTGAATCCTTTGGATGAACTTGTGGGCTCTGTCCTCTGTTCGTTCTTCACTTACATCGATATCTCTCCCGTACATCAAGTCCAAAGGAACCTTTGGTAGGTACCCAAAACATGTCTCAAAAGGTGAAATCTGAGTGGATGAATGTAAAGCTCGGTTGTACGCATGTTGTACATAGGGTATTTGTTCATCCCATACCTTGGGATGCTTGCTACAGTAGCCTCGAAGCAAAAGTACCACTATTCAGTTTACCACCTTTGTTTGTCTATTGGTCTATGGATGGAAAACAATTCTCCTCTTCAGTTTGGTGTTCATCATTCTCCACAAGTTAGTTCAGAAGTCCCCAAGGAATCGAGTATCTCGATTCGAGACGATGGATGTGGATAACCCAAAGTGAACCCAAACATGTTGAAAGAAGAGATTAGCAGTCTGTTCATCAGTGATATTCTTTTTAGATGGCATCAAGATACACATCTTGTTGAAGCTATCCACTACCACATACAAATAATCATGACCCCCTTTGGTCATTGGTAAACCCCCTACAAAATCCATGGATGTACTTTCCCATGGATGGGATGGAACAGGAAGTGGTGAGTATAGCCCCAGTTTTCTATTAGTGGGCTTACAAGTAGAACACATCACACACCCCTTTACATATTTAGTTACAATTTCTTTCATTTGAGGCCAGTAACAAAACCTATGCAAATGAGCCATAGTTTTTCCTACCCCAAAATGCCCAGACACAAGAGAAGTATGAGCTTCTCATATTACATGGACTTGTTCACTTGTAGGAATACATAGCTTTCCGAGATGGTAGAGTAGTTTTCCCTGCAGACAATAGTTCTTGACCTGTGCACCAAGGGTTAGATTCACATATACTTCTTTAAAATCTTCATCGATGGCATATTTTTCTACATAGCTATCATGAGATAAAGAAGTATTCTTCAAAATAACAGAAGCAACAATAGGAGGTCTAGAAAGCAGATCAACTACCTTGTTACTTGTACCCTTTTTGTACTTGATTACCAAGTGAAATTGTTGTAGAAAACCCATCCACATGTAGTGTCGATATTGTTGCAATTTGGTATGTGCTTGAAGATACTATAAGGGTTGGTGATATGTATGTATGATCATTTCCTTCCCTAACAAGTAGTGCTTCCATTTCTTTACGCTCTGGACTAATGCATACAACTCTTTATCATATGTAGGATAGTTAACAACAACTTGGTTAAAAGTTTCAGAGTGGTAACAAATAGGCTTACGATATTGCATCAATACTGCACCCATGGCGTATCCATTGGCATATGTCTCGATCACAAAAGGTTGTTGAAGATTCGACAATGCTAATATTGGTGCGGTACTGATCTTCCCCTTCAAAGTGTTGAAATATTTTTGTTGCTCTCCTTCCCACTGAAAATTGTTCTTCACACTGGTTAAGACATGTAGAGGAGCTGCTATGAAGGAGAATTTGGGAATGAATCTCCTCCAATATTGGACTGCACTTAAGAAGCTTTGAACTTTGGTTACACTTTTTGGCACAGACCAATTTACAATTACATCAATTTTGGATTTCAATTGTCCTCCTCCTACAATATGACCTAAGTACACAAGTGCAGTCTTTCCAAATTCACATTTAGACAATTTTACATACAAATTTTCCATTTGCAAAGTATCCAATACTTGCTTTACATGCCTCACATGCTCATCCCAAGTCCCGCTAAAAACAGTAATGTCTTATAAATATACAATCACAAATTCATCTAGGAAATGCATGAATACATAATTCATCACACGCAGGAAATTTGTCAGAGCATTACAAAGCCCAAATGACATAACCAACCACTCAAACAATCCCTGTTTGGTTTTAAAGGCAGTTTTCCATGCATCATGTGTTGCAAATCTGATTTGATGATATCCATTGTGCAAATCCAACTTAGTGAAATATACAACATTGTTCAATTGATCAAGTAAATCATCTATGCAAGGAAAAGGGTATCTATTTTTCACCGTGATTTTATTTAAGGCCCTGTAATCGACACACATTTTCCATGTGTCATCCTTCTTTGGTACCATCACGATCGAAGAAACACAAGAAGATGAACTGGGCCGGATGACCCCTTGATCCAATAAGCCTTATACCTTCTTCTTGATCTCTATCATCTCCACAGATGGCATCCTGTACATGCCCACATTAGGAAGAGGAGAATCTTGTTGAAGATGTATCTCATGTTGGATTTCCCTCTTAGGAGGTAATCCATCTGGTTCTTGAAAAATATCATCATACTTAGATACAATATCAATTAATTCCTTTTTATGAGATGGATCACACCCTTCGAAAGAGTCGGATGTCCCGACATCTTTATCTCTAACGACCATGAGTACATATCTCTTATTAGTGTTTATGATTCTTTTCATTTTCCCTGCACTAACAAGTGTTGTATTCACCCTCATGTTGTGAGCTCTAACAATATATTCCACTCCCCCTTTAGTAAGGTGGTATTTATTCTCATGACGAAAGAAGACTTCTTTTCTATCATACAGATAAGGAATTCCCAACAATATGCCACATACATCTAGTGGTACAACATCCAAATCCACTTCATCAATCAATTTTGAAGAAATAACAAATTTGATCCTACATTGTTTGATGACATTAAGTTTTTCTTTGTCACATACCCAACCAAGAGGATAAGGTTTCAGATGTAGTTTCGTTTCAAGACCCATTTTCTTGACAAGTGATTCAAATATTAGGTTTACTTGGGAACACAGATCAAATAATGTGTCTATCTTAGTATGTTTCGATACAACTCTTATATGAAATAAATCATTCCTATTTCGTTCATCAACATGAGATTCATCATTGCAACTAGAACTAGGATGAAGAGAATATTTACCTTGTAATCCAACCACTGTGATCTTTCCTTCATCTGCTAAATCGGAGCCAAGATCTTGTTGTATTGTAGCAACGGTCTTTGTTCTCCCCTTTCCACCAAACTGTTTCGGTTTCTTTTCTGGATGCAGTTTCCAATAGTGTTCTTCATCGTGACCTCTCTTCTTGCAATGAGTGCAAGATGGTTTTCCTCCTTCTTTTGTCACTGTAGCGGTCTTCTTGTCCTTCCTCTTAAACTTCTTAAAAGTCTTTTGTGGGAAATTGGAAGGTTTCTTTGTGGGATCTTCTTGAACATGTTTCCCCCTATTCTCAAGATGAGTGGCTTGCACACAAACTTCGTCAATACTAGTGGGGTTAAATAAGAGAAAAGTATGTCCAATATAACTGTGAAGTGCACCAATGTACTTCATTAAAGTTTCATAAGAATCCAAAGGAATGTTCAATGCAAGAGCTTTCTTCCTAAATTCTTATGTGAAACTTTGTACATTTTGTCCTTTACTTTGCCTTAAAATTTGCCATTCCATCATTGATTTATGTAAATACCCTAATGGATAAAATTGTTTCCTTATCGCTGATTTAAATTATGACCATGAGGAAAAAATCTTACCACACTTACTTCCTTCCTGAAGCTTTCTCTCCCACGATATGAGAGTGGTACCTTCCAACCGAAGAGAAGCCAGTTGCACTTTAACTTCCTCTTCATCAATATGTTGGACACGACAATACACTTCAACCTTTCGGATCCAATTATCTAGCTTTTCAGGATTAGCATCTCCATTAAACATAGGTAAAGAAAATTTTACATCAAGCTTTAATAATGGTTTCTTAAAAGAGGATTTATGGCTAGAATGATGAGAATGATGAGAATGCTCAGAGGAAGAAGAACTAGAACTTGTAGGTGAAGATGGAGGCTCGAGAGGATCTCCTCCAGCCCCTTGGCTTACCGAAGCATCATCATCTTCATGTGCTTCCTTTTTCTTCCCTTTCTTCTTCATCCTCTTCTCGCAATATCCATACATTCCCTCAACCATTTCTAACATGTGATAAAAGATCATGTGAAAGTTTTTCTCTTGTTCATCACGCTTATCCTCTTCTGCCATTTTCTTCCTTCTGGATACACGCCCAACTTCAGGATTGAACATCTTTAGAGTTCCTTCACCCTGCTTATGCTTGGACCTAGTAAGCATTCACACTCAACAATTCAAGTCAAAGATGATTGCTCTAATACCAGCATGATCCATGATCTTTTCATCGTGACTTATAAATAATTGTATTAAATGAGAATAAATTAAAGTGCACCATTAAAGAAGGGAAAACTCAAAAATGAAGAGACATAAGCATCATATTTGAACACAAAAACTTGATAATGGAGTTCGTCCCTAGTGGATTATGTCTCCAGGTCTTTCTCTCAAATGGGTAGGTTCTTTCATTAACTCAACAAAAGAATTTGGCAAATACATAAACATACCTCATTTTGAAATCAAGCTGCAGAAATAATGCTCAAATTAGAAAACAGACATCACCATTGAATTTGTGGCATCAAATTACCCAAAATATATTATCTCCATGCTCTGATCTGACTCTGGCACTCCCAGGCCCAAGCAGAATTATGTCTCGGTTTATGTGCCCTCTGCAACCTACAATGATGACATTCCTTTACCTCAAACTCTGTGCCCACGGGTCCATACGGTCTGTGCCTAACGCCCTCGGCTCTTGGAGGATTGTACCTTTTAAGTAATAACCATGGGCGGATATACCAAGTAGTACTTGTGGTGCATTGGTTATGGGTGGATTTGTTAAGGCTTGGGCATCGACGAAAGTTCCGAGGTTGAATCCCACCAGCCTCCATTTCGGTGTGTTGGTTGTATATATATTGCAATATATGATTCCCGCTAACTTTAGTGTACTCGCTAGAATTCCTTCCAACTGTTACTAAAATTGGCATGGTCCTCTAGATTTGGCAAACCCACCATTTTTTTTAAATTCAAAATTCGTTCACAGGTTAATATTGGGCGTTTTGGGAATGCCATGTGTCGCCCGTTGATTGGGCCACGTGGTGCTTGCTGATTAGTCCACCTATTCATTGACATCGTCATCCTGTAAATCTGTACCTAACATGTGGTGTTTCCTAGGTGGTGCCACGTGGCATCACCTGGCAGTGTCACGTGGCACTTTTCTACTGGTCCACATGGACCCCTGAAAAGCCCATTGGCAGGTGACACGTGGAAGCCTCTGGTGCTCCTACATGGCATTCTGACATCAGCAACTGTCATGTTGATGTCACCCTACCCTGTCAGCTGTTGACATCAGGAGTACAGATGATGATGTGGCCCCCTGTTGACTGGCCCTGTTTGACTGTAACTTTGACCGCAAATATCTTTCAAACTGTAACTTCGTTTGATGAGTTGTTTTCATTATTAGAAATATTGTGACATGCTCTTCATGATCATGTCATTTTTACTGATTTTGGGGAACTTTGAATTTTTTCCCTTTCTTTGTCTGCTGGAGCCATTCTGAGCATTATGAGCTGCCTTTGTGAGTTCTGAGTTATTCTTAGCCTTCTCTGGATCCTTTTTGGATCACAAATGCTAGGGAGGTGCCTTGTTGTGAGGTTATTAAGGATTTACAGGTATGTTTGAAGGAAACCCCAACGAGGATGTTAGTCATGGATGTATGTGTCATAGATTGTCCCACATAGTGGGATATTCTCCTTTCGAGACAATGGTCTGCAGGTGTAGGGGGTTCCATGCAAATGGATTTACCTTATGCTGACACTCCCATCTCTTGGGTTGAAAAGGTAAGACTTTTTAGAGAGCATAAAATGTTACACAATGTTGAGGATCCCCGAGTTAGAGACAACGATATTCTTTACCCTAACATAAGAGATCTGGAGGCACAAGAGACAAACTTGGGCGCATACATGATTTCATAGGTTCTGGAAACACCTATGCATTTTGTACCAGAGAGTGAACTTGAGCATTCATAGGTGTGGTCCATGAATTTTGATGGTGCGATTTCATGACAGATATCAAGTGTTGGGGTGGTCATCATTTCTCCTTCACATATGGTATTTTCATTTTCTTCACGTTTAGAGTTTTATTGTACTTAACAACATGGCAGAGTACAATGCTTTGTTATTTCGTTTGTGGAAGGCTAGGAAGATGGGTATCAAACTATTGAAGGTTCAAGGTGATTCTGAGCTTATCGTGAATCAGGTAACAATGAAGTGTGAAGCTTGAAACCAATGACTAAAAAAGTAGAGACATGCAATGTCGGATGAGATTGAGTATTTTGATGCATTTAACATTTCTCACATTGATAGGACTTTGAATGAAATGGTTGATTCTTTGGAAATTGTTTCTACCTTGTTTACACCTTGGATGAATAACCCTTACATTACACATTTAGTTGAGGTTTCTTTTCATCCTTATGTTTAGGATAACATAGGATCTCGGTAATTTTTTGAATATGATAGACATATTTTGAAATTTTTGAATTCTGCTAATGAGGTTGCTAATCATAACATTGATGATATATAGGAGGGTGAGGAAGTCTCGATGATTTAATTTCCCAAATTCGATTTTGCATGAGAGGGGCATGTGTAAAGCCCTCCTTTTTTCTCAATTTTTTATTTTTTTCTATTTTCTAAATATTTTTCCTTGAAATGTGTGTTAGTCAAAGTTTGACTTTGACTTTGACTTTGACCTCCTTGGTTGAGGTTGAAACTCCTGCCAGATAAGTCAAAGTCGAAATTGGATGTAGAGCATGTCATTAGAAACGTCTCGATGTGACCGTTGAGAATGTGCCATCACTAATCCGATATGATACAACCTAGGCCCTCAATTTTGGCCAGGAACATTTGTAGTCTAAAACCCTAATTTTCCTGTAGGGCCCACAAAAATACCCAATCTTGCGAAACGTGCCAAATCGCCATACGATATCCAATTGGGGAAAACGAAGTACCTTCAGAAAGGTGTTGATGATTATTTTGATGAGGTAGAGATGGATTTTTGAGATGATATTTTTAACCACTATTTTAACTTCCCTAAAACTCTTTTATGCTAGTTGATCAAATCGTCCCACCTAAACCAGTTCAGAGACTTGTGAAAACTCTAGTTGGGTCTTCTGATGTCGGATTGAGGAAAATGAGGCATCGTTGGAAAGGTATCTGAGTATAATACATCATGGAATGTATTATTTTCTGATTCATAGGATTCCAATGGTAACATTTTAACCCTGAACCACAATTACCAATCTAGCTCGTGAAACTAGTCACGAATTTGTGAAGGTTGATTCTCCTCAACTAGGGGTCGAAACCAAGCACAATATATACCATTGAAAAGGTATCGCACTTCCCTACATCAAATTAAGGTTTGATTTCCCTTTCAAGTCTGTTATCATAACAAAAACTAACCAGGAAGTCACAACTATGGATTTTGGCCCTTTAGGCAATGTGAAATTTTGTCCCTTCATAGACTGGTCATACGAACTCGGAATCAGGGTCATGATAGATCGTTGGAAATATTATTTTGATCCCTACAGGAAGAAAGCACTATATTTTCCACATAATGAACATATTTCATTGTATTCCCTATGGAATACCATGTCTTCACGTGACCCGCCTAATGACAAGCAAATGGGGCCAACGTTGAAATTTTTACAAACTATGTCCTCAACTTATGAAATATGAACTGAGCAGCCTTGAAATAGGGAATTTTGATGTGGGAGGGTTTCAAAAATCAAAAAATAATCATGGGAGGGCCTCCCCCTAGGGGAAAAGAGCATGGTCTCGAGGCAAGCCAGACAAGGCCAAGATGAGTTTGCTTGGGTGCCATCAAGGTGTTGAAGGACATAAGGGTATTGATGATCGTTATATAGTTTTCCAATGGGTGATAGTGGGCTAGGGAAAATCATGAGCTTGGAATATTTTTGGCCCTATTATCCCTCAAATTGATATTGGAGCTATTGACCCAACTGAAACTAACAACATGTAACTGACTTGACATGATACCAAGCGACTCGAAAATGTTGCATGATACTCTTCTAGTGTCTAATAAGTCACTATGGTGCTCAGAAAAGCCTATGTAAGCATCCCACTAATACACTTTCAAGGGTAAGGGCCATGTTGACTATAACCCCTACCATTGTCTTTAACTAGGACCGAAGCATAAGAGGCTGCTAAGAGAAACCCTCAGGAAATTTTGTGAAGGAATAAGAGTGGTAAACATCATGTTGAGCCCGAAGCATAGTTTTGGGTCAACAAATAGAAGTATGCAAATATGAATGTTCCTTACAACATGTTGCAAATATAAAAGAAATTTCCTAGTAATTGGTACTCCATTACAAAATAAAAATAATGATGCATAATATGAAATGAAAACATACATCAAATGAGGAAGAGTCAATGTTGTGTAGCTTGAGGGGAATACAAATACAATGGAAAAAATTGTAATGTACCCTCTTACTAATCAAAACAAAATAAGGGAATAAAATAAATCATAACAAGGCATGCAATGGGAAATAAATAAATCATAACAAGGCATGCAATAGGAAATAAATATATAGTTATGGATGTTATCAATGCTAAACTAATAATCCATATTACTTTACAAAGACCGTCCATTTTAGACATCTTAAACACATTAACATTCAAGTATTAGAGGACAACTGAAGGTAGAAAAACAAATAGGTCAACACATTTATAATAAACAAACAGATTAATAATAAACACCCATTACATAAATCTCATATAATTTTTTTTATCATGTCCAGTGAAAATGCCTTTGCAATATCAAAAATACTAGACACAACAATAACATACCACTGTTACACGTCAAAATTACTCAGCTGGATAAGTGTCGCATATCCCTCTCAATTGTGGTAAGTGTCGCATCTTCCTTACAACTTTCGCAAGTGTCGCAAGTTGGTCACAAGTGTCGCAAATGATGTTCAGACATACTTCCATGTCAACGACACTAAGGAGACACTTATAACATCTCATATACTTGATTTGAAGAAGGAGA
>ML855706.1:28234-44345 GCA_009831015.1 Picea engelmannii | reverse complement strand
CCTCTCAATGCTTGATAGATCTAGAGTTAAGATGGATATAGGTTGGCCCATAAAGCAAACAACATAAAATCATCCAAATATAATTCCAAAAAGCCATGAATAAAATATTTGAATATGTTTGAGATTATCTTCTTGAAAATCTTAGGGTTAATTAATACTTAATTAGGGGTAATTGAGGGTTGGTTAGAGGTAATTAAGGGTAATTAGGGGTACTTGGGGGTAAAACTAAGGGTTAATTGGTGGTAATTTAGTCATAATTAGTGGGTAATTAGGGATACTTGATTGTAATTAGTAGAAAGTAGGGTTACTTAAGGGTTAGTTAATAGTCCATTAAAGGTAATTAGGGGTTAATAAGGCATAATTAAAGGGAATTAGGATTAAACAAGGGTTAAGTAGGGGCCAAATAGGGGTAATTAGGGATCACATCTTTGTTAATTCATGGTATTTATGGGTGTTTAGGGGTTACTTAATGGTAATTAGGGGTAATTAGGAGTCAAATAGGTGTAATCAAGGGTCAATTGGTGGTATTCAACAATGAACTATGGGTCAATTAGGGACAAGCAAGGTTAATTAGGGTTAATTTAGACTTAATTAGGCATTAATTATTGGTTAATTTAGGGTATTTAGGGGTAATTAAGGGTACTCGAGGGTTAATTGAGGGTAATCACGGGTTGATTAGAGGTTACTAAGGGTGTGTAGGGTTACTTAGAAGTTAATTTAGAGTTAATTAGGGGTGAATTAATGGTTAATTTACGGTAATTAGGGGTAACTAGGGCTATTTCCTACTAATTAGGGGTAAGTAGGGTTATTTAGTGGTTAATTAAGGGTCAATCATCAGTAATCTATGTTAATTAGGGGTAATTAAGGGTAATTAGGGGTTAAGTAGGGTCAATTATGGGTGGTCATGGATTAATTAAGGGCTACATAGGGGTTATTAGGGGTTTAAAAAGTTAATTAAGAGTTAATTAGTGGTTAATTTGAGTTTATTAAGGGTGATCAAGGGGTAATCAGTGGCACGTTTTGGTAATTAGGGGTAGCTAAGGTTTCGTTAGAGGTCAATTAGGGGTATTTAAGTGGTAATCAAGGGTAATTAATGATAATTAGGGGTGATTAGGGGTTAAGTAAGGGTCGATTATGGGTGATTAGGGATTATTTAAGTGTTAATAATTATGAGTAAATAGGATTAATTAAGGGTAATTGGGGGTTAAGTAAGCGTCAATTATGGGTAATCAAGGGTTAATTAAGGGTTATTAGGGGCAAGTAGGGTTAGTTAGTGATTATTAAGAGTAAGTAGGGTTAATTAGGGGTTATTTTAAAGTTAATTATGGGTTAATTAGTGGTTAATTCAGACTAATTAGGGGTACTTCCTACTAACAAGGGGTAAGTATGGTTAATTAGAGGTTAATTAAGGGTCAATTAGTGATAATCAAGTGTTAATTAGGGGTAATTAAGGGTAATTAGGACTAACTAGGGGTTCATTATGGGTGTTTGAGGGTTAATTAAGGGATAATTCGGGGTTACTATGGGTAACTAGGGTTAACAAATGGTCAATTGGGTCTAGCTAGAGTGGTTGTGGGATGGAATTTTATTCTCCCCACCTGGGTTATATTCTCGTAAAGTGACATGTTGAGATCATAATGAGTATATTTTTGTAGCATCTTCGATACCTGAAGAATCTAGGGTTTACCCTAGGTACCATCCTCAAAATTAAGTGAAGTACCTGGGGGTTTTCCTTGGGTGTTGTTACTTGGAAAAAAGTAGGGTTAACAAGGGATTAATTTAGAGTTAATTAGGGGTAAGTAGGATTAATTAGGGGTTAATTAAGGGACAACTTGGGGTAATTGAGAGTTAATAAGGGGTAATTAAAGGTATTTAGAGGTTAAGTAGGGTTCAATTGTGGGAAAATAAGGGTGAATTAATGGTTAATTAGGGGTTAATTTAGAGTTAATTAGGGGCTAAATAATGGTTAATTTGTGGTATTTAGTGTAATTATGGGTAATTGAGGGATAAGTAAGGGTAATTGTTGGAGCATGACATTTTGGGACTAGTTTGGGAATCGTGCAAGAGAAAACTGTGCGGCAAGTTGACTAAGGAGCATCACTCGTGGAAGAAAGGAAGGAAGTTAGCGTAGTTCCAGGGGTTAGTGTGCACGAAAGGAGAGAAAAAATTATAAGTTATTAGGCATTTTGGTCCATTTTCTAACGGGCCAAGCCCTAATGTAAAAGTACAAATATGTAAATGTTTTTTAGTAGAGTTGTAAAAGTGGTGATAAGTCGAGATAAGTCTGAGTTGAGGGTGTATGATAGGTGTGAGTGAAGCTAAGTGTGCATTGTATGCGCAGACGACAAGGTAATTTTGGGAATAACTGAGATATCATGTATGAGCGCAGTGCACGCCTCTTGTAAGAGATTATGTTGAATGATAATATAAGAAGCTTGTCGTTGTGGACATAGCCCATATAGGGTGAACCACGTTAAAATATGGTGTCTTTGTGTTATTCTTTGATGTGTTTGTTTACTATTCTGTTTATTGCACACACTTAATGTATGTTGGGTAATATGAATTGGTTATATATTGCTATGATTATGCACACACTATGTATGGAATAATGAATGAATGTTAAGTTGAATGCTTAGAATGAATGCCTCACATTCCTCCATGACTATGGAAGCCTGGTTCCTTTATTCCTAATAGATACCTCAGGTGAGACTTCACCTACTTATAGGTGATGCCAAAAGGGCCAGTATCTTAAGGGTGTTGGTGGTGGTTTCATGTTGAACCTCAAGCCTTCCCACTACACACCAACAAATGGTTCCATTGTCAGGACCATGATCTGCAACTGATGGGAATGTGGAAGTCGAATAAGGAAGAGATCAGGCAGTGGTTAGAGGTGAAAGAGCATGAGTTTTTCAGAGATCAAAATAAGAACCCGCATATCAGTTCGGAACAATTGTTATAGAGGTATGTATTCACATATTTACATGAGATTTTCTTTGTTGATTTCTTGAATGTTTTGATTGAATGGATACAGAGGTTAGATGAAAAGAAAGGAACATTTTGCACCATGGTTCCAAGGAATTGGACCCTTGAGTTGATTCAGTAAATCAATACAATAAACAATAAGATATCACACGCAGTTGATTTTTGGTTGGATAGTATATTGGGGGGTTATATTACTGAGTTTTATATAGATTGTACCCAGTCATATAATGTTGTTGAAAGAGAGTTCTTTAAGAGTCTGTGTAGAAGGTGTTTGAAATATTTTTTATTTGGCTCAAGATTTTGTTGTATGATAAGGGGGTTATGAAGATGGAATATGATTTCCCTAATAGCTAAGAGCCTTCACATACATAGGGGGACTGGGGACTGACCACAAGATGGTATGAGTGTATGGAGAAGAGGGATGAAGAGAAGGAATTAGGAACAAATGGGTTGAGGATGTCAATAGAAGAGGAATGTGCGATGAAAGAAGAGATTGAATTATTTTGCAGTGGCAAGAGATTTAGGAATAGCAGGAAGAGGAATGCGACTAAGAGATAAAAGAAGCATAGTGAGATTGAGGAAAGAGACACTGGTGTAATACTCAAAATCGAAGGAATACCACACACGTAAGGGTAGGAAAATGAAAAGGATTATCAAATTAGTCTAGTAGAAGAATATTCCACTCATACCAGACTCTGCTTTGAACCCACGACCCTGTGTCTCTCTCCAAGAACTGATGTAAGATTTGAAATTTTGTCACTTTAGTGAGGGAAGTAAGGATATAAGTAAAGGTAGTCAGAGTAGTATGCCAAGTTAGAATCAGTTAGTGTCACCAGGGAAGAATATCATGCAGTACATGATGGCAAGAGTAGATCCCACTTTGAGAATGCTTGTCTTCCATGGAGTGGGGATAGAGAATCTAGAACAACATTTGTTTGTTTGCGAAGCAATATGGATAGTGAAGGACATCCAGGATGATAATGAAAATATTTTGTAGTTGGAAACAATGTCCAAAGAATGCACATTACTATGGTATATGAAGTATCGGTCTCATTTACCCATGGGACAAACCAGAACATTAGCATACATTAGGCAAGCTTTGTTGAAAGAGTTCCAGAAGCTGAAGTTTGATTCGAAGTGTATTACAGAGCTAAAATAGATCAAGTAGTTTTCAAACAAGTCGGTATGGTATTTTTATCAAAGATTCAATATCTTAAAGGATCAGTTGGCTTTCCAGATCCCAGATGAGAAACATAGGGGGTGGTTCATTGCATGATTTTTGTCGCATATACATTGTTCATTGATGCAACATAAGATTATGTCGAGGTCAGAATCCCTAGAGATTGCTATGATATTGGAATCATCCCCTGTAGGAGAGAATGGCATAGGTATGGCTCAGGTTCAGTTGCAGTTACCTACATTGATTATTCAGTTGAAAGAGCTTGCTAAAGGGAAGAAAAACATGAAGAAGTCTGGTGTATCACATGTAGAATATAAGGTCATCATAAGAATGAGTTTCCATAATTTAAGGAGTATTTGGCTACAAGAGCTCTGTATCCTTTAGGAATATGGTGTGAGATGTGTAAAATGATGGGTCATCATCTTACTTCTTACCCGTTGATGCAAAAGTACTAGAGCACTGCTTGAAACCTGTTTTGAAATTTTGTAAGTCTGTCAAACATAAAGAAAAGAAATGTCGCGCATTTGATCTTCTGAGAGAAAACATTGTGGATGCATATAGAGTCCAAAGGGAAGAAGGACCAGAATGAGGGGTACCACAGTATAATACTCTGAGAGGTTACAATCAAGGAGGAAGAGGAGGATTCAGAGGCCACGTAAGAGGATGATTTGGCAAAGGAAGAGGTAGGATTATATGTTATAAATATAATCAACCTAGACATTATGCACTTACTCTAGACAATTGGACCATGCGACAAAAGATTTTCCACGGCTGATCGTGAAGTGTCAAGAAAAGAGTTACTTGAATGTGCAGATGATACCTGCATAAGATCGTGAAGAACAATTTAAGGTAGCAACAGTTACATGTGGAGGAGTGAGAACATGAGTTGATGCGACAAAGCAAGGAATGTGGACTGAGCAGTGGGTAAGGAAAGCAATTGACCCTAGAAAGGAGAAAGACATGTACACGAAAGAAAGGAAAGAACTATTGGAGACATAATGGATATCATTGACTTCAAATGCACCACTTGTGTATGATAGGCCACCTGTCTATGACATGCCTCTAGACTATGACCATTCAAAAAGGAAATTTGAGAAGGTAAATACATTGATAATTTTCTTGAAGAGATGTTTAGAGATAATGAAGGATGACACAATGTTAAACGCATTGCGCATGACAATTAATAAATGCATGTAAGATCAATAATCCCCTATCGTACAATGAGAAGTTAACCAAGAACATCGCAAGAGAAGGACGAATAGGGAATTCTGACTAAATGTGCAGATAAGAGATTATGACATGGATAATATCATTTTAGAGATGGGATATGATTTGAATGTCCTTTCGAAGGAGACCTGGGAGATGATGGGAAATACAAAGTTAATATGGTCACCTATTCAGTTGAGGTTAGCAAATAAACATAAGATTGTTCTGATTGGAAGGATATTAGGGGTAAATGTTAACATTGATGGAGCGCACAATATAGTTAATTTTGAAGCAATTGAGATAGTATATGGAAGTAAGACTTATCAAAAATTAATAAGACTTGATTGGCATTTCGATAACTGGACCCGGATTGATCTGAAGAAGAGACAAATGGTCTTTGAAGAAGGAAATTGGAAAGTTATTGCACCATTGGATCCCACAGAGGGGAGAATATATGTGGAACTGACAAAGGGAAAAGAGCTCAATAACCTTTATAATATAACTGTGTGGATGGATGATTATGTGAACCCTACTACTTATGGTGCACTCAATTGGTGAAGTATTAGTTCTCATGCAACAGATTCATAAGAAGCACTGAAGCATTGGCATAATAGATTACATGAAGTATCAACAAGGAGATGTGCTCATATTACCCACATGTTACGATGGATTGGAACTAAGGTATGTGATCCCCCAAAGTACGATGGACTAACAACCATAGACTCTTTTATAAAGGAATTTGAATTGCAGATACTAGATCAACAAAGACTTTTCACTTTAAATTTCGTGTTTAAAGAGATGAATTCATGATGGTGGGATGCGCATAAGGATAGAATAGAGGATTAGAAACAATGAAAAATATTGTTATAGGTCATATTTGGAGCAAGAAAAGAATATATTGCGCAGAAGTATACAAGGTTGAGTTTTCCTATAGAGCATGTTACATAGTGCATAGCGACATGAAGGTCAGTACAAAAGAAAGATTGAACACACTTTCTTATACACACTCTGGATACGATTACAAAGAACTGGTTTTTAGAACTAGAGGTGTGTAGAGACACAACATATTGAGAAGATTTGACTCACAACTTCAAGGTTACTTTCAGTTTTGAAGATGATGGCCCTTCAGTAGACACATCTCTGCAAGTGATCAAGGAAAAAATATTTTCATCAGAAGATTCGATAGAATTAGTACCCATATGTAGTGTGCATAGAGCTTCTACGCCAGTTCAATAAGTTTTGGAATGCTATCATGTTGTTGGAGAATACTAGGAGGATGAAGATCCACGCAATTTACAAGTACCAGAAACTAAAGGAGAACGCACATTAGAATGCCTAGAGATTGAATCTGTTGTAAATGCAAAGCCAATGAAAACGCGTGAAGTGAATATTGGTACAGAGGATAAGCACAAGTTTTCAAACATAGGAGATTACTAGAATGAAGAGACTGTTGAAAAAATTATCGATTTACTACGCAAAAATTAGGATCTATTCTCAACTACATTTTAGAGATGAAAGGGATTGTTGGAGGTCTAGGAGAGATGAAGATCCATTTGAAGCCATATTCCAAGACTGTGAAGAAGCGAAGATATCAATTGAACCCAGTACATAAAGAGAAGGTAAAAGCAGAGATACATAGGATACTAGATACAAATCATTCTACGTTGAGATACTTGGTCAATAAGCTAGTGTCAGGGAGTAAGATATGTATATGGTTGTTACTATTCCAGGAGTGTGAATTTGAAGTAATTTTGAAGCCAAGAAAGTTAAACTCAAGACCTAATCAGTTTTCGTGCATACTATCAGGGGAAGATACAGGAAATTTGGATGACAGTCTGCCAAATGAACACTTATTTGTAGTATGGACAGTTGATGATTAATTTGCAGATATAGTCTAGTTCTTGAGTACAGGAGTAGCCCCACTTGATTTTACAGTTGCGCAAAAGAAGAAGTTAGTAGTGGAGGAAACATACTATCATCTAATAGCAGGAAATTTGTATAAGTTAGGCACAAATTCTATTTTGTGACGATGTGTATTGGAGCATGAAAGACATATGATATTTTCATAGGCACATGAAGGAGTTGCAGAAGGTCACTATGCAGGAAAAGTGATAGCTCATAATATTTCCATGTAGGACTATGGTGGTCCACCCTTCATAAGGACACTAAAGAGTTCTATCAGACCTGTGATGTCTATTAGAGAATTGGGAAGCCTTCCCAGAGAGATGAAATGTGTTTAGTACCATAAGTGACATTGCAAGATTTTGATAAATGGCAGTTGATTTTGTTGGAACCATTAATCCACCTGAGAAAATTTCAAGAGCTAGATACATCATCACTGGGACCGATTACTTGACCACATGGGTTGAAGCAGAAATTGTCAAAGATTGCAGCACGAATATTGTTGCATGATTTCATTTTGAGAATGTGGTGACAAGGTTTGGATGTCTGGGAATCCTTATGAGTGATCGGGGAACTCATTTTTTTAATAATATGATTGTTGCATTGATGGAGGAATTTCAAGTTCATCACCATAAAATTACGCCTTACCATCCTTAGGCAAATGGAACAGTGGAAGCATTCAACAAGATCCTAGAGCATGCATTGACGGAGGTATGCAATGTAAGTCTAGATGACTAGGACTTGAGGATTACAACAATGTTATTTTCATATAGGACTACAAGTAATAATTTGACAGGAAAAAAAACATTTAGATTAGTGTATGGCTAGGAAGCAGTTATGCCTATGGAATTCATTGTGTCAAATCTACACATTTCCACGTTGACATAGCTTACTGATTCGAGCGCAGTAGAAAGAAGACTACTAGATCTAGTAGAACTAGAGGAAGAAAATTTTTTCGCAGGATCCCATCACCAAGTTCACAAAGAACATGAGAAATCATGACATGATAGACACATTAAACAAAAGAAGTTCCAAAAAAGAGACTTAGTTTTTCCTTATGATAGAAAGTTTTTGCAACACCATGGGAAGTTCCAAATGCATTGGTTAGGTCCATATGGGATAAGGTTTGTGACAGAGTTGGGTGATGTTCATTTGGAGAAAGTTTGACAAAGCTGACAAAGTAAGTTGCAGACATGAGTTAATTGCAAATAACAATGAATCCATCGAAGACACGAGAATCCCCATCGCAACAGAAGAAACAATGCACTAGGAAGACATTGATACATGTATTCAAGGAAACCCCAAAAGCCTCAGCGTCAGGGCCAAGCCCTGTTAAATTTCTGAAGGATTGTGTGCCACCTAGGAAGTTGACAATGAAGCAGAAATCTACCGAAGGAGCTAAAGTATGAACTTGTCAAACTAGATATCCCACTAGGGGTAATCATTGAAGGAGATATGTTAGGCACAATAGGAAATCTTAAGTTTGTAGATCATGACTTGGGATATGTAAAGAAGTTTCCAGAGTTAGCACCAGATAAGTATATGCACACAAAACTCATCACGAATTCACAGGAAGTTATAGTAGAGCCACAAGAGTGGGAAACAGGGCTACAAGGCTAGCAAAAACAAACATTTTGGATCTATTAGAGATTCTGCATTTTGGTAGGAGCGCAGAGATCAACATCTGCATCAAGTTGTTATTGAGTTGTGTCCATGGAGGAATTTTATGGTTGGATAGGCTGGTGTTGATAGAAAATCAACTCATTGCACAGATCATCGGGTTACCATCAATAGGGGAAGACCCACTACCATTATTCATGGACAAATCTAAGGATAAATATGTGGCAGAGAAGATGAAATATGAGTATGACACACATAAAGGAGCACACAGTTTGGACATTGCAAGTATTAACAATGATATTGTTAGGTTCTCTACACAGGTGCTATCCTGTAAGTTGTAGAGGAAATGTCGCAAAGATCAAGTACTAGCAGGTGTAATAGAAATAACTAAGAAGTGCATTGCAAGAGTACAAATAAATTAGGAGATGTTCTTGGTAAACTAGTTCTTGATGGATTGCAGGGAGGCACAAGATAAAGGAACACAATTCCATTTTGCATGGCTATTGACATTGATTGCATTAGTGGCTTGGAGGGAGCCAAAAGACACTCAATTTTGGAGTTGCGAAGAACCATGTTTGACAACAAGGTATGTGAACTTGTGGCATACTACGCACAAGGAAAAACAGTTGGATAATAAAATCAATTTATATGTTTACAAGGAGATAATTCAGTGGATCATTAAATATACACCACACATACTACTGCAAGTAGTGGAAGCATACAAGGAGATTACGCATTTTAAAGAAGGAAGAAACCATATATATATCCAAGCCAAGAGGGACCCAAATCAATAATTGTTGACAACCAGATACAGGTTGACAAGAGATGAGGCTGGACAGACTATAGAATAAAGAATGGAAAACCCTAGTACCATAAATAGAGTATCCAGAAACAAAACCGCAAGAGAACAATCCAGAGGAAGAAGAAGAAGAACATGAAGGACAAGGAAATGGTGTAGGAGACACATAGAAAACAATGTTTTGCCCTGGAGAGAAGAGGAAACAGCATGAGAAGGGGAAATCAGTACACCAAAGTAAGAAGATGAAATCATTCAAGGAAGTTCCCCCCCAGTCCTTGACAAAAGATGACCTAGAGAAAATATGAGATCAAGTAAAGGAGGTGACAGACGATTTGTTTCAATATGCAACACATAAACAAGAGGATATACACAAATATGTGCAGGAGAAGATAACTTCATTACGTCAGCTTTTGGAAGTAGCCAAGATAGCACCAGAGAAAAGGACATACGAAGAACATACAAAGAGAACAATGAATATTACAGAAGCAAGACAGGTGACCTCTCACCAATTAGAAGTATCAACAGAGCATCAAATGATAAAGATATCACCAGGGGCTATAAAGTTCCCTTCGAGACATATGCAAGAGAAAGCACAAGCATTAAGTCATATTGACTTAGTATTGTCACAATTGTTGATGAATGTATTAAAGGATTTGCAAACAAGTGTTACACAATAGATAAATTTGCACGCAGATTCGATGGTGATGGAGTTGACCAAAGTGACAAATGATAAGGCAACATTGTAGCTAAAATACAACAAAGTTATGATGGAGTGGGACGAGGCCGAATAGAAAGAATAAATTCTACAACAGGAAATCCATAAGGTTTATAATGACATTTCGGAGGTCCTGATAGAAGTATAAGCTCCATTATAAGGGAAAGTGTCGAACATTAGTGAATCCATTTAGGGCTTCCACACAAAGATAATAGAATTCCCCCCCTGTAGGAACATCCCTTAGGGGAAAATTCTCATCCTGGGGAGGTTTTCCCTTTGTTAACACATCTGTTCATGGGGGTTTCTTCCATGGGACTAACTTTGGGAATGTTTTTTCTCGAGGGTCCACATTTACTCCCAGGGGCATTTTTGTTCCTTGGAGTAGCCATGATCTCGAAAGTGCCACCATCTCAGGGGGAAATCACTCTTTAGGAGCTCCCCAACCCTCTGGTTGTACCAATATAGGGGGACCACAAGGTCCATCTAGGATATCAAAGAATTCACCTCCTTCCAAGTATTGATTTGTACCATTCCCTTTCCTCATGACATTAGATTTACCGGATTTGTCATAGTTAAAAAATGAACCTATTTCCCATGACCCATCATGGCCGAAAACTCCTTTCAAGTTTCCATCCAATATCCAAAAATTCAATGGTAATTTGGGAGAGGACCCCTCCACACACATCATGACATACCACTTATGGTGTTCATCTAATTCGTTTATCGATGATAGTGTGAGGTTGCGTATTTTATAGAGATCCCTAACTGGAGTTGTTGCCAAATGGTACATTGAATTAAAAGGTGGTTCCTGTAAAATCTTTAATGACCTGGAAATGGCATTGTCTATGCATTACCAATTTCCCATTTGGTATAAGATAGGAATGGAGCTCTTGACTTCAATGAATCAAGATAATGCCACTCAAATTACCGATCATATACATGAGTGGTGGTGATGATGTAGGATGATTAAGAATCATATCCAAAACAAGATCCTTATGGATTGGTTCAAAAAGTCCATCCTACCACCCATTGCTAGAGATTTCCCTATGGTCAGGGCGACCACCAAGGAGTAGGCCATTTTTCAGTCCCAACACTTGGACTTTGGGTACACTGTATGATATCATCCCAAATGATCCTCAGTCATTGATTGATCCAAAGAAAACAAACTCAGGACCCCATTCCAATGGTTTGGTTGTTTTTGTTTCGCATGCCTCTATAAACCAACTAGCTGATTAAATGGGTCAAATGTCCATTAAGTACTAGCTCTCAAAATGATGTAGTAATTTCTCATACCTCCGAGGTGAATTCGGTGCAGTCCATGCAACCGAAGAATCCTCAACAACTTGGAGGCAAGAAGAAACAGAACAAAAATAAAAATTCCAATACTGAGAAAGGGACTACCTCCACCCAAAACACCCAACAGGGAGGAACTAAAGAGAAGTGGAAAAGTTGGTTTCCTTACACTATTTATGGGGAAGACCATCCCACTCATTAGTGTCCTTGGGAGGATGATATCCATTTATATTTTGCACAACAATGGGCCCCCCAGTAGCTTGTTTTCTTAACTCATCCTTTCCCCCATCAACCTCAAAACATGGTTGCCAAAAATCCTGCCCCTCCACAAGGGGGCATGGAAGGTACCCCTCACCATGAGGGGTCTTCCTCTAATTATTCTCTGTTCATGTGTGACCACATGTTCAACTTGAAAAAACGATCCAAGAACTATGACACATACGAGCCTATCCCTATTGTGCATGAGACAATATCTCCATCCCATCATGTTGGCCCTCTTCAGATACAGAAGCCATATTTTGACGCATCTATTTTCCCCCCAAAGGGACTTCTTCAATGTATGATGAATAATCCTAACAAACAGGCCGCCCAAAAATACAGTATTGTGGAAGAATTTTCCTAGGCACCATGTTCCATGTCTTCCATCGAAGTTCTCCAAATCTTCTCAACACAACGAAAATCCTTGTTGTCATCCATAGGAGGGGTTGATCCCTTAGAGTCGAGTTTGATGACATTTGATTCTTCTTAGGTTATGAAATGGGCTCTACTTTGTGTAAACCATCAATATGTGTAGTTCCTCGTACATAGGTGTGTGGTGTAAGTTCTTTATATTTTTCATATATCATATCCAAAAAATCCAAAAACATTTTCTTTTTTTGAGATTTCACTACACGTTTTGACCCCCAGAATCTAGTTTACATGTGTTGACATGATTACGAGAATTTTTTTACGAATATGGAGACATCCACTACACTTGAGGTATATATTCCTAAATTGGCATATAGGGATAGGCTTTTCCCTGCATTTCCCACTTTGCAATATTAACCATCCATATTTTCAGTATTATTTCGTAGGTTAGAACCTAGTCGGTTGCGACACTAGCCACTCCTTTTGCACATTGTAACTGGTTCAGTAGTGCCTACCCTTCATGGGTGCCCTAGTTAGCACCCAAATTTCCATTTGTTTCCCATGTTGTGTTTTTCTATAGGCCCGAGACCCCTCTTGTAGCCCCATCATGGCTTGAAAATTGAGCCTCATTTTCCTCTCCTCGTCTATATTCTGGCCACATACCATGGGGGTTCCTAAAATTTTTTATTGGTGTTTAATGGTTTTCTATGAATTTTCTACATGCATCATTCCTTCCACCATTGCGCTACTATTTTCCATATCCCGCTTACCACTATGAAATATCCTTGACCATCTACCTCTTGCATTATTTGGACTTTGTTTTGAATCCACCTACCCATGGAGAGAACAACTGCTAAGAGTGAATCTCACTTTATTGTACCATTTTCATTCATCTTTATTAGATTAGTTACATGTGCTTGGAGCATAGGAAGCATGTTTTTAAGCCACTCGTTATCTCCCGACGAGTACAATTTTATCTATTTTTCAGACTTGTTAAAGAAAATGAAAAAGACACATCACAAATATCATTTTTAACTCTTTTTCAGGCTCGTTAAAATTGAAAGAAAAAGACATGAACGAGCTTACTTGCACCATTATTTCATGCTAATTAAACCATTAAGGAGAGAAAACATACTTTTCTTCCTCTTTCACGCTTATTAAACCATGAAGGAAGAAAAAAATACAAAAAAACAAAAAAGAGTGGGGTTTTTTCACCATTGGTCTATTCTCAAAATGGCACCGTCAGTCGAGTCACCCTTGAACGTGGAACCTATTTGGGTCCTCATCATGCAGTTGGGTTTTATCTTGCCTAGGATCTATCCCAGTAATATGAGTTAGAGATACTCCTCTGCCCGGTTACTCTTCCAGTCATTATGGATAGTGCTTCAATGCCTCATGAATTGTGGCATTATATTCATTTAAATCCTATGTATCGTTTCCAAGTCATCATTTTGTCATGCTATATGTTCAAGGTAAATTTCATCCTAAGTCATCCATCTGTTGTTTTGTTGAATTTTCAAGTCAACTATCCCTATGCCAGTTTTACTTTGTGATACTCTTTCTTCACATCATCTCTCTGTGTATGCTTCATGTTGATTGATGGGGGATATATCAAGGCCCTCCTTCGATGGATCTCTTTCTATCAAATTCAACACATTATCTAGGAGAGGGATCTAGAGACCATCTAGTACCTTGGAGCTTGCATTCCTTAGTGGCAGACCTCCTCATGATCGATAGTGGGTTTACATCATTGAATCATGATCAATTGATTCTATGAGTGTTTGACATCATATCCTCTATTCACACTCACTATATTGTAATAGGTACCTTTGGGTCCATCTTCATCATCAAGTGGGTATCCTCGCATATGTTAATGATATACATCAATGACCAGTAATCAAATAGTTTCTACCATGATCGACATTAGCTCATCTATTCACATGTTGTAGATTCATACCATCGAAGGTTTGGGAAGAATACCTTGGGTTGGGGCCATATCATTCTTTTACAACATCCCCCCCAAGTTGCAATGGAGTATATCACTTGTATATGAGTTCATTGAAGACTTCGAGGGCACTCTCCTTAGTGCTCGTTGTCTTTCTAATATCTATATGGTGTGTCATAGATCCACATTGTATTTATTGGTGGCTATGATTGATTTCATGACGTAGATCCACATTGCATTGTCTCATGGATGTGGTCCTATTACTGACATGGATCCACTATATATTCTTTCATGGCCATGGCCTAGCATTTCCTTTCATGGATATGCAGTGTATTGTTTGGAATCCATGCTCTTCAGAGTCTGAGTATGTCTACATAAGGGGTGGTCTATTTATACTCTCATACTTGGTCTTTGATTGCATGACTTCTTTGGCTTCCGAACCTCATTTTCTCTCTCCTCATGCTACCTCACATGGACGTTATTTTATTGTAATGTATTTTGGCCATCCATTCCTTTCATGACCTCACACATTATGGGGCATCTGTTATAGCCTTAATTTCCACCCTATAGGCTAGAAGGGAATCCATAAGAGGATATAAGCCAAAATGCATATTTTTCCTAAGATTTGAGCCCTTTTTGGAGATCATCATTGGACACATAGCGGACAACAAGAGTTGACCCTCACTTGACAACATTTTTCAACAAGCAATGACCCCTGAAAATTCTATATTAGGGGAGTTACGAGGTTATACGAAATAGATGATTTGTATCTTTGTGTCAAGAGCCTAGGAACTCACAACATTTGAGTCTCTAGTGGTCTCTAGAATATATTTAATCTCTCCCAAGCCTCCTCCAAAGAACTATATAACAAAGGAAAGTATTGGGAAAGAGGGTAAGAATTCAAAAGTATTGTTATGTTGTTCATTTTCATAGGTTCTTGTCCTATCAATCACAACCAAAAGTCAATGAGCCTAGCCTGACCAAGAATCTTAAGGGAGACTCAAGGAGCAAGGAGTCAAGGGAGAATGGAATCAACATGAAAGTATGCATTGATGTAAGTTCCCTATGATATTTAATAAATCATTGGTTTTCCTCCATATTATTTGTGTTATATTCATGAATGGATTGGATATGATCTTATAAGTTAAATACAAAAGTATATCTAGTATATTGGATGTTCCTAACAATAGAAGGATAGTAGATAGGTGGTTGTTTGTATCCTTGTATGCAGGAAGAAATATTGCAGGAGTTGTAGTTGGATCTCAGGAGTTGCAATAGCTGGGACATGCTAGGAAAACCACCAGTCTAAAGGTATGATCCATCTTCTTCTTGGTTAAAAGGAAATAATTTACTTGCATCTAAAAAACCATAGGAATCTACCTCTTTTCTGTCTAGGATTACTAGTCTAATCCTAGGGAGATCTTGTTGATTATTTAGTGAGATCCCTATGAGATTTTGTCCCATAACAATAAGGTTGAAATCCCATGGCATGGATTTAGTTTCTCTCACATGGCCTAATTCCCTTAATTTTCAAGAAAAATTTCCACTATAGCATTCCCAACTTAACCAACCCCTCTTCCCCCTTATCCTACACAACACTAGAAATAAATAAAAGGCATACTATCACAAGATGGTTTACCAATAATGGCTACTTTTGTGGAAATATTAAATAGGCACATGGATAGATGGAGATGAAATTTTGTTGAAGTATGTGTCAATTCACATGTCTCATTGGTCAAGGTTTTAAGATTAAATAACTTCAAAACCTTGAGATTATATATATATATATATATACTTTTTGAAGTTATTTAATCTCAAAACCTTGACTACTGAGACTATATA
>ML855706.1:0-28134 GCA_009831015.1 Picea engelmannii | reverse complement strand
ATGTGTGCCAAAAATCCCTATCATTTTGCCCTTGAAAATCACTAAATCTAGTCAAAAAATGCCCTTTTGACTTTCATCTCCAAGAATGGCCTTTAGATTTTGATTTGATAATTCATAACCAGCTTATTGAAGAAGGATTCAAATCACTCAAACCCAAAAATTCTTGATCTGGGCGAAAATTTGGCTAATCTGGCCTTGACAGCTTTCAACAGCTAACTTACCCGAAAATCTGCTGCTTAGCTGCTGAAAGTAGCCACTTTCCACAGCTAACTAGTCAAAAATTATGCCTTCTGCGCTGTTGAAAGTAGACAGATTTTCAAAATCGAATTTCTCGGTCATGGAGAGTCCGTTTTGCATGTTTAGATAGTCGATCGACATCTAGAAAATATAATCTATCCAATGGTGTTTTCAGATATTCATTTGGAGCTTGGGAAGTGATTGAAAAGTTCCCTGCAAGTTTAAGTATCATTCTTTCCATTTGCAATTCAAAACTCTAAACGGTCCTTTGTGAACAATGTCTGATATGGAACCAAATATTTGATTTGATGTTGCCAACCTGGGAGTACAGCCTCTGTTAGCTGTTGATAATCTTGACTTTCCTCAGCACGCGACTTTGTGAAAATCGCTCAATAGTTGTGGAAAGTATGCACTTTCAACAGCGCGCCTCTTTGTAAAAAGCACTCCTTAGCTGCAGAAAGCATGCACTTTCAACAGCGCACGCTCAACTTTTGGACACACGTTAGCTGATGAAAGTGTAAAATGAAAATTTTTAAAAGAACACTGTATGGGTCAAAACCAAAACTTAAGTTTTGCAGCTAAAAAGACTCAACAATGAATTGAGGAAACTATCAATAGCCATGCTATCCACCATAAAATTCAACCCAAAGAACGGTTTCATTTTGGGAGTTAACAGTTTCTATAACATTTTGGTGATTTTTAGAGTAAAATAATTTTATGCTATAAAATTTGGGCAAACAAAGTCGAAATTGGTGAATCATGTTTTGGGAAAAAACATGGAAAATTAACCGATAGGTGAAATTCACCCCCTAAATTTTTCCCTAATGGGGATTTATTGATTCACACATTTGGGGTTTTCTTCTTTTCCTTCATAACACATTGACTACTACAAAAAAATCAACTAAAATTATACTGTACTAATTTATTAGAAAACCTCTAATCTATAATTTCATTTTCTTGCATGATAAATATGTTATTGATTTCATTGTTCTTTCATGATTAACCCCTAGCCATGGGGACCCTAAAACTACAAGGGATTATCTACTAAAGGCACTCATTCCAAGCATAATTTTGGATCGGGTGGGTGGAAGCACATAGTAAAGGACTCACATTTGGTAGTCTACACTCAAATTTTCCACAATGAATATGGTGGTCATGAAATGCATATGTGAGGAGGGTAGTGTTTATTATGCCCAAGTATTTGAGTGTCAAGGTACCTGAGAATATGGATGCTCAGGAAATCATGGTGGAGTCAATCTTGATGGTTGTGAAAGTGCTTGGGAGGAAGGGAGCAGAGGGAAATCAATAAGTTCGTAGTAAACCTCTCTCAAGGGAAGCCACAATTTCACCTCATGGTAGTTGATCTTATTGTTGCACTACTTAGAGGATTACTTGATCCTTTGGGTCTCAACAAAGAGGATGTGGATGAGGATGAGCATCTCACCATGGAGGAATTATTCAAAGATGTTAATTTCTATGCATTACAAGAGCATGATGGAGATTCTTAAAATGATTTCTTAAGTTTTGGTAGAGAAGGTTCAATCATTAATCTCTATTGTTTTACTAAAATGGATATTGATGGTTGGTGTAGTGTGAGCTCCATAAACAAGGTTCTTAAGGATGTGTTTATGCTCGGAGAACAAAGAGAATTCCAGTGAAAGTATATTGATATTCCTAGATACTTTAGAATGGATGAAATTATTATTAATGATTCTAAATCCTTTTGGAGGGATAAATAATGCAAGAAGAATACTTCAAGAATATGTGAATCCTCTGCTAGATCCGGCTAGAGTCACCTTTACTTTACAAGAAACTAAATTTCAACTCCATTGAAAATATATGGAAAAGGTTATAGAACTATCACAATACAATGGCATTCGTCATGTCAATAGGACAGTGTCCTTGTTGAGAGCATATTTTAGTGTAGGTTGTGAATGGCTTGTTCGAGAGATATGATAGGGAGCACGCAATAAAAATTCCCATTGGAATCAATCCATCTAAAATAATTGAGCCCAATGCTTTCACATCGATAAAATATTCACACTTAGAACTCTCACTCGAATCCATTTGAACTTTTATACCATTTACTTTTATTTCTAGTTTCATAATCAACATGAGGAATGAGTTATACAAACAATTTCAAAATTGAAGAGATCAACTGCCTTATAGTCTGGGTGGACGAAGAACCATTCAGCTCTCACTATCAACTCCAACTAAGCCACAATTAGTAATCAAAATCATGTGTGGGGGATGACTCTCCTCCCAACCAACCTCTTAGTCCTCATGACTAAGAGCCTATTGAGCCCTCAACCAACTACCTATACCAACTTCTAATATGTTCATATCAATTTGCTAGAGGAAAAAATATCTCACTACATTATCCATTTCCATTAAATAGTTAGTTATTCTTCATATCCATCCATGCAAAAATCTCATGCATAACACCACTTGTCATGAAGTCATTAACTCTTAATCATGCAGCTTTCAGCCTTTTTAACCTTTTCTTGATTTAGCTTTTCCTTTATTCCATTTTAGTAGTTTCTCTTGTTGTTACTTTTTCTTCCTTTATAATAAATTAATATTTTTATTATGACTACTAGTTATTATTTATTATTATCCTTTTTACTTTAATTATTATTACCTATTATTATTTAAAATCTATTTATTATTACTTTAATTCAAAGCATGTGGCATTATTAGGCTTTTTTATTTTTATGAGTTAAAATTTTATGAAGATCCATATTGTTACAATTTTTTTGAGAATTAGACCTAATGTACATCTATATAAGTTAAGATGGAGTGTTTTTTATCTTACACCTTGCTCCTTATCACAAAAATTACATATAAATTACATATCCTATCCTTTCATGGTGTTTTTAGTTTATTCAAGGCCCACTTTCACCCTAAATATAAATTTTGGATTTTTGGATTGAGATTATGAACTTTTTATAGTACATTACGTTTCTCTTATTCTCAATTTATTCATATATATATATTGTTGGATAGTACTTTTAATGATATCAATATGTAGAAGAGAGACCTCAATTATCCTCTTATGATTAACTCAAGGGTCTATATTTTTAGTCCACCCTCTCTTAGGCATCGAGTGACTTTCAACAAAATTTGAAGCAATGCTAGGAAACCTCTTAGTATTCATGTTGATTATCTTATGTTTGTACCTTAAGTATTTGTTAATTGATCATAGCCTTACTTTTAATGGGTGGAAGTCCAACCTCCAAGAGAAGGATTGGGTAGGGTGTATTTTTTATAATTTTAACATTAGTAATGAACTAAATATCATAATAAACTAGAGTATACATGATGTACACAAAATGTGAACATTAAGCACTTATCCAAAACAAATAATACATATGAGTTACATAATAACTCCTTATAAAATAGAAGAAACACCCTAATACATCCATATATTCAAATGATATATGCATGTCTCCATAATGACTATATTAAAATTTATATCTACATATTCTCATTCATTACACATATAGACTCTTTATTTAGCCAAATTGTTAAGACCTAGAAAAAACCCCATTTTATGTGTAAAACCCCTTGTTAAACCCTAGATATTTAATTATTACATTTATAGTATTATAATTGTATGTCAACTAGAACCCTTCATGGTACCCTTTCATTATAATTGTATCATTTGTGTCCTATATGTATACCAAGGAGACAGTCTTTGGATCATCTTATCACATCTCATACTATATTTTGAATTGGATTTATGGTAAAATGAGGTTTTCCCCTTGAAGTGGAAAGTAATTCATTGACTTTTTTATCATTTTCAAGGCATTGTATCATAACAATTGGTATCAGAGCATCGATCCTAGGTTTTTATTCTCCAAGCAAGTCATCGTAGATTTTTTGCTATAAATTTTTTTTATGGGATGATCTAGACAACAAAACTTGTAGGTTATTTATAATATATATCGAGGTATCTCTAGAGAAAATTTTATCGTATGGGTCATTATACTTTCAGAGATATACCCTGTGAAAGATAGGTTTTTTGACTAGTCCTATAGCTAGTCTCAAATAGGTTTTGTGGGTAAAACAATAATATATTCTTTAAAGTGAATACAAATTTAGTTAGAATAGTTGCATTTGAAAGAGGAAAGGTCATAGTTTTTTTGGTACAATTTTTATAATCTGGTATTAAATATTGGATACATGGCATTCTGTACAAGTTATCTCTCTAGGAAAGGCCAAAATTCAACAATGTTTGGGAAAGTTACCATAAATTTCATTTGGAACCCCCAATTTTGGTCATACATGTGTCATTGCAGAGAAGACATGATAGAGTACTACATGCTGAAATCTCAGACACAGAAGGGCCAAAAAATTCATAAATTCATCAGAAGGAAGTTTGAATTGAAGGATAGACTCCAAATCAGGGTATAAAAGGTACGTAACTTACAATTGGCATAAATTTTTATTGGAAGATATTTTTTTAGTGATTCAAACTATGTGATAAAGAGACAATATAGAATTTTTATTATTTTTATCTTGCATGGCTCCAAAAAAGGTTTTGAAACCAATTAAACCTCCAAAAACCTCACACTAGACGTCGAAAGAAAATGAAGATTTCAAAAATATGATATCCCAATTGAAGAACCAAGTCAATTAAATGAATGGTAGTATGTTGAAACAAGTGGAATTATCATATTCTAAAGAATCCCTAAAAAGGGAAATGGAAAATAAAATGGAAGAGAAGATGAATGAAAATCAGGAACATGTGGAAAAGAAGATGCATGACATGAAAAATAAGATGGATGAAATGGAAAATAAGATGGATAAGAAGATGGATGAAAATAAAGTAGAAATACAAAAATCCATGAAGGAATTTCAAAATTCCTTGTCTTCCATTATATTCCAGGATCTAGATGAGAGATCCCCTAAAGGAGATATCAAAATGCAAGGAACACATGAAAATAAGTGTAGTATTCAGGTTAAACAACCTGTCGATAATAAACAATTTTCTAGTGGATTTAACTCTAATAGTGGAGTTAATTGCAGTGGGGGTCCTAAATTCAACCTTCCCAAGATTGAATTAAATATGTTTTATGGAACACAAGTATTTACCTGGGTGAACCAAATAGATCAATATGTTGAACTGCATAATATTATGGATGACAAGAAAAAGATTCACATAGGAACTGTGAACTTTGATATAAAACCATATCAATGGTATCAATGAGTAGTTAAATGGAAGCCCCTTCTTTATCATTATGCTTGGGGCTTATTTACAAGAGACTTAGAAGTACAATATGGGAAAGTGTGGGAACAAGACTACTTCGGTCAATTGACAATAATCAAACATTTAGGTGATATTGAAGATTATAATTTAGAATTTCAAGTCTTGGGAACAAGGGTGTATGACATAAGTGATGAAAATTTGTTGTAAGAATACATGGGTGGATTAAAACAAGACATTAAACATGAGATTTTCTTAAGACATCATACAAATATTGTGGAATTTATGAAAATTACTCATCATATTCAAGCCAAAAATAAGGCTACACAAAAGTCTACCATTGGATCATACATAAGAAGAAAAGATCATTTTGGGGTTCATAAGACGAGCATACCTCAACCGACAAGGTTCATACCTCAACAAATGGATGAAAGAAGAGAAAACTGACTATGTTTCAATTATGACAACAATTACAATAGGGGGCATAAATGCAGTGAGAAGAAATAATTCTACATAGATTGTGAAGAGGAAGAAGATCGAGAATTGGAACTGCCAAAAGAAGGTCCAGATCTAAAAGAAACTACTCCAACAATATATTTTCATGCATTGGCCAAGATCAGTAATCCACAAACCCTCAAGATACAAGGATACATCAAGAATACAAATTTAACAATATTGATCGATTCTGGTAGTACCCATAATTTCATCAATTACAAATTAGGAAAATAACTCAATTTCTTTGTATATATTGCACCAGAGTTTCAATTAATGATTGCATGTGGAGGTACCATAAATTGTTCATGGAAATTCCATATCCAAATGGGGGGTGCTAATGTTTTATTAGGAGTCCAATGGTTACATTAATTAGGAACAATGGCCCTTAATTTTCAATATATTTTCCTCGGATGTAAAGGAAATTTATCTTAGAGGTATCCAAGGGAAACCCTCTAAAGTGATATGCTCTACCAGGATGAAAAAATTAGTCAAAAAGGGACACCAGGGTGTAGTTGCACAATTGTGCTCACTTGATGTTCAAACATCTATACCCTCTTCTCCATTAAACCTCCAAATAGTTATCAATAATCATTCCAAGGTATTTGGTGAAATTCCTAAGGGTCTTCAACCTACTCGGGATCATGAACATGATATTCATTTTCAACTAGGAAGGGTACCACCTAACATTAGTCCTTACAGGTATCCATATGCATAGAAGAGTGAGATTGAGCGCATGATCCAAGAAATGTTAGAGGTCGGAATCATTTAGCCTAGACAATGTTCTTTCTCTTCACCAGTGGTGATGATTACAAAAAAGGATGGTTCATGGTGTATGT
The DNA here is from genome assembly GCA_009831015.1 of Picea engelmannii. Taxonomy (NCBI): domain Eukaryota; kingdom Viridiplantae; phylum Streptophyta; class Pinopsida; order Pinales; family Pinaceae; genus Picea; species Picea engelmannii. Next base: position 21,357 of record ML855706.1, on the reverse strand, counting down.
GTCCATATTATAGATAGCTCAATAAAATGATCATCAACGATAAGTTTCTCATTCTTGTCATTGATGAATTATTGGATGAATTGCATGGACGAAAATTATTTAATAAGCTAGATCCTCATTCGGGATACCATCAAATTAGAATGAGGCAGGAAAAAATTCCTAAAACAACTTTCAAAACACATGAAGGTCATTATGAGTTTTTGGTTATGCCATTTGGACTTACTAATGCACATCCAACATTTCAAAGATTTATGAATTATATTTTCAATCCATTCCTTAGAAAATTTGTGTTGGTATTTTTTTATGGCATACCAATCTATAATAAATCTTGGGAAGAGCATGTACAACATGTTGATAGAGTATTAAAACTATTGGAAGAGAAACAACTATATGCAAATCCTTCTAAGTGTTCCTTTGGGGTTCAAGAAGTGGAATATTTTGGTCATATTGTATCTAATGAAGATGTAAAAGTGGACCCTAACAAAATTAAATCTATGATGGAATGGTCGATTCCCAAAACCTTGAACAAACTTAGAGGATTATTAGGGTAAACATATTATTATCACAAGTTTTTGCAATGATTGTGGTCAAATAGAAACACCTCTAACAACATTATTAAATAAGGAATCATTTTCTTGGAGCGAAGAAGAAACCAAATTTTTGAAAAACTTAAGGAGGCTATGTGTACTACTCCCGTCCTAGCCACATCGAAATTTACAATTTTTTTATTGTGGAGTGTGATGCCTCAGGCCATGGAATTGGTGCAGTTTTAATGCAAGAAGGAAGGCCCCTTACCTATGAAAGAACACAACTTAAAGGAAAAAACTTATTCAAACCCATTTATGAAAAAAAAATGTTGGCCATACTACATGCAATTAAGAAATGGTGCCCTTACCTAATAGGAAGACACTTCAAATTAAAAATAGATCATGATAGTTTGAAGTACTACTTGGAGAAATCATTATCTTCATAAGAGAAACAAAAGTGGGTTACAAATATGCTAGGTTATGAATTTGAAATTGTATACAAAAAAGGAAAACACAATGTTTTGGAAGATGTCCTTTCAAGGAAAGAAGAAGAAATAGAAGGTTCACTATGTGTTATTTCTATTCCACAATATCTAATTGGGTGGAAGAAGCAAGTATATAATTGAAGCAAGATCAAGAGGTATGAAAGATCATTCAACAAATACATGAGGACCCCAATTCATTAGACAATTTGGTATGGAAGAATGATTTTCTATGGTATCATGATCGCATATATTTATGTAAGAATTCCCAACTCAAACAGAAGGTCCTTCTAGAATCACACACTTCTCATATAGGAGGACATTCAGGATTCTTGAAAAGTTTATGGCTGAATGTTTAGTCTTCCAATAGAATAAGGGAGAAACAATCAATATGCCAGGTCTCCTACAACCATTAGCTATATTAATTCAATGTTGGGAAGAAGTTTCAATGGATTCTATTGCAGGTTTACCCAAATATGAAGTAATGACTGTCATCATGGTAGTAGTGGACTGGCTAACAAATTATGCCCATTTTTTCTCTCTTTCTCGTCCTTTTAAAGAGAGTACAATAGCCACAACATTCATGGAAATAGTTCAAAATCTACATGGAGTCCTCGAGATTATTGTAAGTGACAGAGATCCAATTTTCACTGGAAATTTTTGGACTGAATTATTTTCTTATTTGGAAACTCAATTGGCTCACAACTCATCTTACCAACCTTAATCCAATGGGAAAATTAAGATTGTGAATAAATTTATAGAAGGATATATTCATTGTTTTGCATCCTTTAAACAGACACAATGGATCAAGTGGTTTCCTTTGGCGAAATGGTGGTACAACACATCCTTCCATACTTCATAAAAAATTTCCTCATTTCAGGAACTTTAAGGATATCATCCTCCATCCATTACTTGACCCTTGAAATGGAATACAAAGGTTCAAGTAGTGGAGGACCACATAGGGAACCGACAACAAGCTCTCAAACTATTGAAGGACAATTTGGTTATGGCATAAAATAGGATGAAACAACAAGAAAATCAACATCGTTGTGAAAGGGAATTTGAAGTGGGGGATTGGGTATTTATGAGGCTACAACCATATAAACATATGTCTCTCAAGAAACAAAAGAAGGAAACTAAATTAGCACCCAAATATTATGGACCCTATAAGGTGTTGCAAAGGATTGGAAGTATGACTTACAAATTGGAGTTGCCTCCATATTCACATGTACATCTAGTCTTCCATGTTTCTTGCTCAAAGAAGGAAAGTGGAAACAAAATCCCAGTCCAAACCATTTTACCAGAGATTAATGAAGACATGAAAATCATACTAGAACTGGAAACAATCCTTGAAACAAGGATTAAGCAATTGAGAAATCGAGCAATCACAGAGTACCTCATAAAATGGAAGAACCTATCAGTGGAAAGGCAACATGGGAAGATGAGTTATTCTTGCAAAAACATCTGCAATTAGACAAGTGTTGAGGAAAACACTTGTTTCAATGGGAGGGGCATGTTAATACCTAGACAAAGCCCCATTTTATGTATGTTAAGACTTAGACAAAGCCCAATTTTATGTGTAAAACCCCTTATTAGATATTGAATCAGTACATTTAAAGTATTATATGTGTATGTTAGTTGGAACCCTTCATGGTACCCTTTCATTATAATTGTACCCCTTGGTATATATATATATATATATATATATATATATATATATATATATATATATACACCAAGGAGACCTAGTTTTAGGATCATCTTATCACATCTCATATTGTATTTTGAATTGGGTGTACTGTAAAAGGAGGTTTCCCCCTCGAAGTGGATTGTAATTCATTGACTTTTTATCATTTTTAAGGAATTGGATCATAACAAAAACCTTACTAAATATATACATTTACCTTATTACATATATGTTTAACCCCATATATCCACTCTGCATATCATTTAATATTATTAGTTATATAAACATGTTTCAATTTGCTTGATTTTTCTTTAGAAATTCAATTTCTTTTTTTCTAGAACTACATACATACATATATGAATGAGAGAGTTGTTCTCAAGTCTAAATTAGGGTTTTAAACCATCCATTAATCCTTCTTTTCACACCATAATAGTAATTGAGCTTGCATGCAAGTAAGCTCCAAAATATTTGTAAGAAATAATTTCATCCAATATCTTATCGTCATAAACAAAATTAGGGTAGGTGATTCACCTAGATTTCATGGTCATAACCTTTCTCGATATTTGGTAACATTCTAAATCTAGTACAAAAAAATTTGATAATTTTTTTATTATCCTAAAAGCAATTTGGTAATATAAAGTTGAACAAGACAATAGTCATAATAGTGTTATAATTGGCATGACTACTTTTGTCACCACTTTTAAAATAGGAATGATTATTTCTTGCAATGTACTAGCTTCTCATCTCTCTAGTGACTAAGGAAGAGATTACTTTGTCAAAGTAAATGTGGACCAACATCCTACTTGTAAGCCATACAAGTTCCCTGGATGGGGTGTCCTCTTACATGCATGATAATGTGGCTGTCATTAATCGTTTTGTGCACAACCCAAGAGCCTTAGGAATTTCCCTGTCTCCTCAAATTCTTATGGTTGTCCTTCCATTCATCACTCCAGTACATTCAACTCAGTTGGCATTTGATGCTTCCAGAACTGACATGATAGAGAGTCTATATGAGGAGGAATGTTTTGAGGACGGACATGGATCTCTCGATCTTCTACATGATGAAGAGAATGAAACCATCCCATCCATTTAGGGAATTATCTCTTATCATGATCATGTTGATGAATGACCTTATGTAGAGGACATAAGTTTGCACAATCCGCCCTGGATTTGGGGGATTTTTCCCACAAGGTCGATCATCATGATTCATCATAGGAAAAAAAGACAAGTTGGTAATGTTTGTGAGGACATTATGGCTCTTTATACTCATATTCACAACTCTTAAATTCCTACTTCAGATCTGTTGGATTTGGTTATGAAAGCTTGCATACTCTCTAAATATTGGTCTGACACTCCAATTGATTTTCTTTTCCCTTCAATGGCTCCTCGAGGTCACAAACCTCTTTCTTTTAGTACTGGTCTGTCTTGGGTTGGGCCATCTCAAGCAGCTAAGGCAGCGTTGGATGCTGCAGAACACTATGAGCACTTTGTTTCCGAGGATGACAAAGCGACCAAGTCGGCTCTGGAAGCTGAAGTACGCCTGGACCACGAGTTCAAGGAGGATGATGAGGTCAAATTTCAAGTGGGTGGGGTGATTCCGGAACTGGGATGTTCTAGAACCAAGAATTCCAAGTTTTTTCACACCCTAGAATTATACTAACATGTGAAAACAATGGTAGCACTTGGATTGTTTCCAAAAGATGAGGATTTTCGCCAGCTTAAGAGCAGGATGGAGATGTCAGAGTCTCAAAATGATTACTTGCTAAAGGTTGTGACTTGGTTGGCTTGCAAGCACGGTGGCATCTTCCAACCCCTTGTTGTCAATCCATGATTTGGCACTTCTTCCATTGGTCCATGCTTCGACACTTCTTTTGTTGGTCCAGGCCTTAGAGCTTCCCCTACTATGGTTGGTATCCCTTCAAAAGTGGAACCCCAGGTTCCTAAGGCTCCCTAAATTCTTTATTCTATGTTGTTTTAGTAGTTTTCCTATGTTTTTATCTATTTCAAGAGTTGGTTATTGTCATTTTAGACTATTTAAACCTATGTTTCAATTTACTGATAAAACACAAAAAGATATTTCTTACCTTGTTTCCCCACTAAGACATGTTATTTTTTATTTTTGAATATAGACATGTTATTTTTTATTTTTGAATATAAAAAACTAACATGGTATCTCACATCTAAAAACTTGTTGATTCTTTATTGTACAAACTATACATATTAATATAGATAAGCCATAGAAGTCAATGAGAATAAATCCCTCAACTTCACTAATCCTCATGCCTTGGCATAAAAACTTCCATTCCAACTATTTTTTAAACTAATACCTAAAAAAAATTATAATTAAAAATGTTTAATTTTTTTAATAAATTTGTTTGTTTATTTATTTTTATTTATTTTATAATTTATATAATATTATTTTTTAATAAAAACTATTACAATTAAATAAATTAATGATGTTTTTGAGTTATGGATTTTTATTTTTTTAATGTATTATTTAAATGTTCAACTACTTTGGAAAATTATTATTATTATTGTGAGATGGATTTATTAGAGAGGCCTTGTTGCTCGTTTCGAAAGCATGTAAGGGTAGGCTTTCATGTTCAGTTTATATATATATATATATATATATATATATATATATATAGTAATAGGTGTATTTAATGGAATAAAAAAATCATAAATATTAAGATAACAAAATAATTAAGAAGATTTTTTTAATTAAATAATTAATATTTTTAAATTTTATTTTATGTTAAATCTTAATCTGTAAAATATAAATTTTAATGGTTTCTACTTAATATATTTACTCAGTCTCTTTAAACTTAATTATTAAATTTTTATTTTATGTTAAATTTGACCTGGAAAAACTGATAAGAACTTTTAAACTCATGTTTCCAATATTTAACTACTAAATTGATTTATTGTCATTGACACATACAAGGAATGCTATTTAAGTATAGACTATGTCGACATGTTAGCGATTTTTTTTTTATATATAAAGCATTCTTCTAAATTATTCATAAATATTCCGAAGGATATAGAAATACCTCGGTTTTCCATTTTTATCATCGCATAATTCGAGGAACAATATCGACAGTTTTAAGATCCACATGGTAGCCGAATAGTTAGATATAAAAATCTATATTATTTTAATATTTTTTTATTATCATTCTAAAAGTTAGGAAGTGGTAATTGTACAATGATGGTGCTCGCAATCATGCTGGTCATGTTGGAGTTTTATGGAAAATAATTTTTTTGTCAAACTTGGAATATCATTCTAGCACTTTTGGAATAATTGCTTTAAATGAATATAAAAACTAGCTGTATAAATAAATAATTTCAAAGCTCCTTTGAATTCTGTTTACTGTAATTTTTTAACAATATATGAAGAAGATGTGGGGAATTGAACTCCTTGACTGTTACTTATACGTAATTGGCTGTGTTTTTTTTTTAATTTTTTAAATGGAAGTTGCAGTACAACTCTTTTTCATAATCGAGTAGGCACCAAACAGAAACAGTCATGATGCAACAATCTTGCGCATTATAAGGCTTTTTGTAGGCAGACGTGCAGTATTATTTTTTAGCAGTTCGTTAAGGTATGATGTCAAAGCTTATATATGGTTCTCATTGCCTAAATTTCAACGCTTTTGGAATAATTAAAGGCATATCTGCATCACCCAGACACGGAGTGCTCGACAAAATTAAGACACTATCTATCACCGCGTCCGTTCTGTCGGTCTGACTTTTGAGAAATGTCTTGGCTTTCCCACTGTTTCATAACATGCTTGTGGAACAATACCTTATGCTGCGGGGTAAGTTATAATGACTGACTAACGTCTGACTTTTCAGAAATGTCGTGGCGTTCTCACTGCTCGATAACATGCCTGTGGAATCATACCTTATGCTGCGGACTCATGTAATGGGATAGGATTAAAAAAAATAAAAATTAATATTTGGTTGGTAAATTTAGTTGAAAGATTAAATTTTTTTTTGTTTGTTAGTTTGTCTGTGATTTGGGGGATTAGTCTGTCGTTGAGAAACTGCTACTCAGGAGCATCTAAGCCATAAGAACCTTTAACATGGTTGGATTTTTTGTTAGAATGACTTTAACATCACGGAGCATCTAAGCCACAAGAACCTTTAACATGGTTGGATTTTTTGTCCTGGTAGGTTTCAAACGACTTTAACATCAAGGAGTGCCTTAACTGTGACTCAGGAGCATCTAAGCCACAAGAACCCTTAACATGGTTGGATTTTTTGTCCTGGCAGGTTTTGAATGACTTTAACATCACGGAGTGCCTTAACAACACACTCCATCACTAACAACACACTCCATCACTGACTATCCTACACCTCCAGAACATCCAAAGATCAAAATTTCCATTATGAGTTAAAAAAAAATTATTAGTTAGAATTGGAATTTTGGTAAAAAATCCAGTAGACAAAACTTTATAACACATTAAAAATATATATAGGGTTGGGGAAAAATAGGTTTTCATGTGAAATTTTGTGAGAAATTGTTGGATCTGTAGATTTGAATGGTTAAGTCTGTATAATGAGAATACATCAAAGAATTGTTGAATCTGTAGATTTGAATAATTAAATCTGTAAGATTTTTCAAGACACTAAATTCATTTATAAATTCAGAAATACAATTTAAAAACACAAAATTACAATTTTATTCAAATTTATATCACCCGATTCAAATACTATCATTACAATCATATCTTCACTGAAAAATATATTATCATTTTGATGAAAAAAATATGGAGTTCTCTATCAGCTTATTTTTCAAAAGATAAATTATCATTTTGATGAGAAAAATATGAAGTTCTCTATCAGCTTATTTTTCAAAAGATAAATTCGATTTTTTCGTTTAGATCGAGTACATTCATATTTTCATATAATCTAACGTAATTTACCAAAACCTAAAACCAAAATTTCATATTCAAAGTTCCAAAACTAAGAAAATTTCCGACTAAAGAATGATTTTGTTAACTTATTAAGTTACTTCCCCTTTCTTTCAGCTTAAGCTTCTCCTCAGTGCCCACCATGTTTTGAATAATTAAAAATACCTTATCTACGTCCATGGAGGCTCATTATCACTTCCACAACAAGGCAAGAGAAGCGAAGGAGTCTCCCATACAACGTACCTTTGGGAAATTTCGTGTTGCAAAAATAATTTGGATCAGTGTCGCCTCCAAGGAGCATGCCCTCTAAGTTAGCATAATAATTAATAAATAAAGGCGCCCTCATGGTGTGGCGACGGTTCCTCATTCATTCCCTTCATGCACATACGCTGAATTTAAGTAACCATTTTGCTGGTCTGGCCTGGTCTGGTCTTCCTACAATTCTGCAGGTCTCAGCTAGTATTGGCTTAGTAATCTTTGTGCAACTTTGTATTGTAATCGTAATGTCTATATTAGCGCTGCTGGTGAACGCCGAAATGCTTATGGAGGGTAAGATGAAACTGAATATGAAATGATTGATTGTAATTATGCTAAGAATATGTTAACATTTTTATATGATTAAGATTTATGGTTAAAAAGATCATGACCATTGTCAATAGATGTACTCGAAATAATCACACAGCTGATACAGCCAAATTCGTGTTAGGTACAAACAAAATTCTACTGAAAAACACACAGGCGGCTTATGATCAAATCTGACTTTCATTAGAGACAAGCTACAGCATGGTTAACACATCATCCCTCTTCGATCGGATCACAAAAATACGGAAATTATAATTGAAAAAGCAGGAAGAGCTATTATCGAGCATTTTTAACCCATTCTCTGTACTTCTCAGACATCTATGACAATTGCACTTCTCAGACATCTATGACAATTGCAGTCTATTATTTTGAAGATGACTTGTACATTAACTTTTCAGACATCAAAATGATAAACGTCCTATTGTATCTACAGTGTTTCTTCCATGGGAATTTATACATATATGAATAAGTACAATATTTCCTTGGGAATTAAATATCGAAGAACATGTTTTTTCATGGTATTACGTTACATGGGATTGAGTACAATGGATTTATTGTGGAGATATAAGAGTGGGAACGTTGTTACTTAAATCCAAGACCTAGTGAAAGTCCTGTTAAAAACCCACCTGGTGCTTAGTGAAAATCCCATAACATGTCAATAGAAATCGTCAAATAACGACTTTGCTAAGCCCAAATTTTTAAAAGGAAAAAAATACATTGGATTTATATTAATCTATAGATGTTACTGTACACTGCTGTTACTCAATCTATTCAGTTTTGTACATGCTTTTACTGAATCTACTCAGCTATAGAACTGTAATTCTCTGAGTACCGCATGCACTCCTATTGTACCGTAACGCCTTCGGCTGGAAAACGCCTTCGTATAGCTTTCTAGTGCTCTGGCTATTCACAAAACTCCGAATTCGCTCCAATGAAACTTGCAGGGTGAGTTGGTTCATATTGGCAAAGCAGACTCGGAACCAGCCTGGCTCCTTGCAATGGAATGAAGAACCCGGAGATATATTCAGCCCCACCTCGTCCAATATACTTTGCCAAAGCTTTAACTCTCCTTTCACGTCAGGTGATGGCAGAAGATGCCTCATGTCAACCCAACAAAAAAGACCAGCATTGCTCTTTAAGCATGTAATACCGGCTCTCTGGAGCCCTGAGACGATGAAGCTATGCCTTTCTCGTAGTCTCTTACGATTCTCTGATACGAAATTGCTCATGAACTTGGAATCTGAAAGTAGAGCAGACAACATATGCTGTGTCTGGGAGGAAACCATGCAAAAACTCGACATTCTTCTAGCTGTCGTCACTACAGTGTTATTATATGAGTATATTGCACCAATTCTAAAGCCTGGAAGGCCGAGGTCCTTAGACAAACTATAGACTATATGAACATTATCACATATGTGATTCTCGTTGGCCAAAATTTCTGAGACGCTATGAAAGTTTGGAGGAGAGAATACTGATCCTGAATAGATTTCATCGCACACTAGATGTATTTTCTTTTCTCGTACAAAAGCTAGTAGGTTCTTCAATGCCTGGGCACTTAACGTGGTGCCCAGAGGGTTCGATGGATTGGTTACGATAAGTCCCCTCACATTTAGATTTTGGTTCTGGGCTTCTTTGTAAGCTGTTTCCAGTGCAGATTTGGTGATCTGAAACTTATTTGAGCTCTCGCAATGGACTGGCACAATCTCCACGCCTGTCCGCCATCTGAGATCTCTAGCAAACCTGCAGCAAAGCAAAGTGCGATCAGTTTTTTCATCTCTTTATCAAAATTTCCAAAAACATAGTTTAGACTTCACGCATAATCGACAAATCACATTAGTTTAAGTGGACACTAACAACATATTTTATGCTTTGTAACACTCTCAAGCCAGAAAAAGCCCCCCCACCCTCCAAAAAAAAACACTAACAAACAATATCTTGATGAACACCATGAAACTGATATCAAAATACTTCATGCCTTAACTAGGAATCATGCCGGAGCTCCATTCCTTAATAAATGTGCACGAACAAAAACGTTACAATGTGAAGATACCCAGGATAGTAGGCATAGTTTACCCTGGGTAGTATGGAGTTGGCACCAGAAAGGCATCTCCAGGATCTGCAAGGCAAAACATTAAGAGCTCGTTGGCCGCTGTTGCTCCTGCAGTGAGAACTATGCGATGAGGATCGAACTTCACTTTGTTTCCTCTCAATGACTCCATGAAATTTGCAATAGCCTGCAATTACAACGATCAAATATTAAAACAAAAAGCAAAAACCCGTGCCCACAAATCCTTTTGAATCCAAAAACGAAATTATCCTCGGCTTGCAATTTTTTAATGTTACCATCTTGAAAGCGAGCAAGCCATGATAATCCTGATACAAGGCCAACTCTCTGAACACCGAAGTGCCAGCATCCTGGTTGAAACTCATGGATGCCTCTGGATGCTCCTTTAGCCAGCTTTCCAACATATCAATTGACAGCTGCAGCCAAGGACAATACAAACGTTAACGCCATGATTTCAACTTCATGTGGAGAAACAAAGAGCTGCACAATATTATGTTGCTAATACATAATATAAATCTGCAAATTTAAGCACAGATGCTTTAGGACTTTACCTGATTCTCTGCAAGACCCATCTGGATAACTCCAGATGGATTCTTCAGTGGGTCATATGGATTCCTATCATACTCAAGCCACCCTGCAAAGTAGGGTGAATCTTCTCCATGCCCGCTGTTTGTTGCCTTGGTTGACAGACGCGTCTGCTGCTGCGTTCCCACATAATTGAAATTGAAATTGCTTTCTCTGACACAATTTCCTGCTCTTTCTTCATGACCTGATATCTTCATTGGATTTAATATCAAACAATCTCCGTTACTCTCGCTTTTGCTGCTGCGCCTGAAATTCTTCAGAGACCACTCTTTGGAATGACATATTGCTCTCCTTTTTATTCCAAAGCAATTGAACATTTCTACTCAATCTTTTTAATACAATTAAGTCAAACCCGTGTGCAGGAGGAACGTAGGATGTTGAGAAATCTTGCACCTAACGAATGCTCAAATATCAAGATATAAATTATACCAAGTGTCGGTGCATAGCTAGGACCTTTTGAACCCATATTTATAATTTACTCATGTAAATTTTGGAGCAGAATAGAATAGCCTAGGACAAACAACCTGCCCCTAGTTTCTACATTCCCTATGGCGCCCACTATAAAATATCATATATTCACGAAAATCAAGTGAAGTAAATCATTGTTTTCTGACCGTCTCTCCTCTAAAAAGGAGAAAGGTGGGGGTGCGTCAACCCTATATGCTTCGCATTCCCTATATTTTAAGTCAAACCCTCCTCCGATAATCAAATACACGATCAATAGGCCGTTTAATCTGTTGTTAACGGTTAATCAGGCCGTTTAATCAGTTGTTACCGGTTAATCAGGCCGTTAATCCTCTAAAACCTGGATTTACAAAAAATGAATTCAAAAGAACATTTACACAACTCTTGTATCACAGTTTATAGCTTTAAAAAAAGTACAATTCTAAATTGTTGCTGTTGCAACCGCTAAAATTTATAACAAAATTGTGATTAAAAAACCATATAAAAGACTGGTTTGATGAGGTAGTTCTTTCAAATTCATCTTATTGGTTTTTTATTTTCAACTTTTTGGGAACAATCCAATGTGATCCATCATTAGAAAAAGTTTTTGAGATAAAAATTGAGTGATCATTATCCCACTGTGTGGGATAGCTGGGTAGGCAGTTTACTCTGTTGTTTAGTACTGGATAGAATTCATAAATAGATATTACTTAGCTGAGTGGGCAGTTTACTCTGTTGTTTAGTACTGGATAGAATTCATTAATAGATATTACTTAATTTTTCATCCTTCCGGTGTCATGTGATAAAATGTTGCACAAGTACAGTTGATGAAGGAAAATGAGGAAGATCCAATGGATGGGTAATCGCCTCCGCAGGCACAGGCGCTTAGGATTTGCATTTTTGCCTCATCTTCACAAATCACAATTTGAACCTCGGCGATACACGTTACATTACCTCGGTGGCAGAATGATACACGCTACAGTACACTCTACTGAAACCCTTTGGCACTATTATATTTTAGCATATAGATAAAATGTCGGCTACTTATTATTTTTAAAATTTCAAACACGAGGGAATATCGCTTTGGGGGTACCGCAGCTTTTTCAGAGGGATATTTTGAGTTATGTATGGTCCGGACATTAATTGCCTAAATACAGTAGCTTCGAGATTTGAGCAGACTTAACGTCATTCTACGTGTCATATAAAAGTTGGTTTCTCGCTTTCTCTACAATGGAGTCGTAGTCAAAGTGCAATCAGTAGAGCAATTAAGTTCGTATCCGACAATAAATTTTGCTGGTTGTTCAGTCCGGTGAGAAGTTCTCACGAAATTGCTTAACTAATAATGTAGATTGCCGACTGCCTCAAAGTCAAAAGTTGCATAAGAGATGATAACCTGAAAAATGACGCCATAATTTTAGGATCAATCAACCCTTGGACTGCGCAATGGAGTCCGACAATGGATGCTTAGCTTGAACAGTTAAACGGCCTTTTCCATGGAAACGCGCATCCACCGTCGCGATGCGCGTATCGAAGTGTGTTCAAACCGTTTAGGGTATTTTTTCAACTTAAAAATCTCTGACACGAATAGTAAAAGCTAGACACGAAGGAACTCAATTGAAACCCTAATTAATTTTGCTCAAACCATCTTATAATAAGTTTTAAAGCGGTTTATTAGAAAGTGAAACGATCATGGCCTCCAATGATAAAATTATAATAGATTTTTATAATGAAATTCTCATCGATCTAAACATTATTGTTCACCTAAATGTCCAAGATGACTAATGGACTACGAAGACAAGAGGGAGAAGGCTCAAGTACATACATTTTTTAAAGAAGGAAAAATAAAAAATCATTGTAAAGTATAAGTCTAATGAGATGGGGAACAATGAAGATGTTTAAGAGGGTTGTAAGTAAGAAGTAATCAACTTGGTTTATGTTGGTGTTATGGGGTACTAGCTTACAGTAAGTTGTTGGTAAAGGTCAAGGAAGAGGGTTAAGTGTCTTTGGTTTGCATAAGCCACAAGTGCCTTGATAGAACCAAGTGAATTTCTAAAAAGGCAAAATAATCATCTTCTAATCTTGTAGTTGATTTATGAATTATTGTGGATATTCTACTAGAAGTGTTCATCACAACAACAGATCTTACAATATTCTACAATCTCTTATTATCAAATGTTTTACTTTAAATTTTATATTTAATATTACTAACTTAGTATACAAAATACCAAAATAAATTGAAATTGAAATGAAACAAGCTAAGCAAATAACTCACCATTCATAAAATGAACATAAGATGTAGTCTACCAAAACCCAATATGGGAAAAACCCAACTATAAGGTGAGGCCTATGCCTTCATCTTTTCTTCTCAATTATGAAATGCAAATACAAAGAAAGTGCACTCACAATAGAGTTGTCATGGACACTATGGCCTATATGGCTACTATAGGATCTTCTACTTCCTTTGTTCTACTTCAATATCCCACTCTCGAATACTCTACTCAACTATGGAACAACAAACAATACAATAAGTGTGGAATCCCTTCATTTTCTAGCAGTGCAACATTTAACATGGCTAGGGTTAGGGCTTTTGCATGCCTCAATGCCTGATTAGGGTTAGGGTTTTGGACCCTCTAGAATCATATTGAAAGTCCACATGTCACTATCTCTACATGTGTGAGTAATGGAAGTTGACATGGCATCCACTCGGTATCACAATAGTTAAGAGGATAAGTCAACTTGCAAGAGACGTAACTTCCACATACAAACTCTCATTGAGATTATCTTTGTGTCGTTGGAAATCTCTTGATGTTTAAAAAAATGTTGTGAGGCTACAACTTTGTTCACAAAGATTTGACCCAAAAAACTATTGTTTAAGGCCTTAAACAGGCTCTAGGAGTTTCTAGACCCTAAATCACCAAAGTGGGACCTACCTCTAAAATGGACCATGTAAGCCAATATCTCTCACTGTTACACCTAGGAAGTATCAAAATAGATGCCAAATTATAAAATCATCCATTTTTGGATCACACCTCCTAATTTAGGGAGGCTTTTGGTCCCCAAAAGATTTTACTAAAGGAGGTGAGGGAAGTTTTCCTCTATCTTCTCCCTAGAGTACCATTTGGCCTCAATACCTAGAAGTGCTCGTAGAACGTCCGTAAATGTCCTAATTCACCAAATTAATTAGATTGATGTTAGTCATATGGATGGGGAAAAGAACAGATTATCCATGTAAAGTTGACCATCTGACCCCCCCTCTGTCGGCACTTCCTTAGGTAGATTCAAAAGTCCGAGGAGATCAAAATGGTTGTCTCTATAGGGTAAATGAGGTCAAAAGTCCAAAGCCCCTTAAATAGGAGAGGCAGCTAGGTGCTTGCTTAGGTAGGTTCAAAAGTCCGAGGAGATCAAAATGGTTGTCTTTAGAGGGGACTAATGGTCAAGGTATTCAAACCTACATCGCCCCACTATTATATAAGGAAGGGGTTGTTGTTTTACCTCAAGTGAATTCAAGATTGAATGACGAAATAAGTCTAAGTCTTGCTTGAGGGGGGGCTAAGGAACTATCGTTCCATTGAAGCTGGCACTAATAAGTTTGAAACTACTGATGAGACTAATCCAATATAGTAGTGTAGTGGCCCACCTATTGAAGTTGGGCTTGAGCCTTCTTTACCCTACCTATGCTCTCAAAAGAAAGAATTCACCCCCAATAATCAAATAAGGAAGGTGGGCAGCTTCCCCTTGCTATCTTGTCGGGCTCGCGGGTGTCCTCAATGTGCACTGAATATTTTCATTCGGGTGGGTCATTGTGAAAATCCCTATAGTAAATGAAATCTATTCAGTTATTTGTATGCGGGTGTTGGTGGGAGGTATAGTTGGCTAGTGAAAGTAGGAAGCTAGGGGATATTGATAGTAAAGAGAGCTAGGAAGGTTTAGATAGATAGGAAGCTATAGAGATATAGATAGGAAAGCTAGGTGGAAATTGCCTTCCTTTTCCAAGACAAATAAAGGGGATATCTCAAGTATACAAGGGAGTTGTCAAGTATCCCATAATAGAATAGATTAAAACAAGAGATAAGAGCAGGGGAGCAGGATAACCATCCAAGCCCAAGAAAGAAGATCCATCAAGTAGAGTATATCTATTAAGTTAATGAGAACATCTTAGTGGATCGGGTGGGTGAGGTTCGACATAGAGAGAGACATTCAGATCTGATCAGGTATTGTATTTGGCCTCAATACCTAGAAATTGTCCTTTCATGATTCGTATTGGATCATCATATAATTTATCTATCTTGGTACTTTCTGGGTGGAATAAATTGGAGGAATCGACTTGCATGGTCATCTTAGTGGAAGGTCCTAGTTTGGAAAATTGGGGTTAGGAACCTTCTTGAGCCATTTTGAGGAATTAAATGGATTTTTTGGGGGTTATGGTGTCCAAAACTTGTGCCTACACCCTCAATGGTGTTCTACAATCTGAGACCTTTCAAACGGTGAAAAAATTTCTTCAATCGAAGCTTGTATGAAAAATTATGCCTCTCACAAGTTGACCTACCTTGTTGACCACCATGGTACGAGTGGATGCCACGTCAACCCCCATTACACACACATATGGGGCTAGCCACATGTGGAATTTCAAGAAGATTCTAGAAGGCCCAAACATGATCACTAATTGAGGGTTGAGGAATTCAAAACCTTAACCCTATACGGCTATCGAGCTATGTTAAATATTAGACCACTAAGAGGAGAAGGGGTTCCATTCTTTTGTATTGTACTTGTTCCATAGTTGAGAATATCATATAGGAGTGGTATTTTGAGAGAACAAAAAAGGAGTTAGGAGATTCTGTAGCAACCATTTAGGCCATAGTGTCAAGGAAACTCCATAGTGAGTGCCCATTTCTTTGTACTTGTTATTCATAATTGAAGAAAAGATAGTAGAGCATAGGCTTTACCTTCGAGCTTGGTTTTCTTCCATATTGGGTTTCCCATGATACATCTTGTGTTCATTTGTGTGGATGGTGTGTATATTCCTTTTTTCTTTCATTTTCAAATTCAATTTTTTCATAAATCTGAGCAATAAGCTAGTAATAACTAGTCTGGGATATAAGTAAATAAGTTGCATAATATAAGATTTAATAATAGTATAAGATATGTTGTGAGAAATTTTTCCATTGGAATATCCATGACAATTTATATATCATTTCAACCCAACTTACCAGAGTTCAATTTTCTTCCATCTAGTTGTCCTATACATTTTTTGCAAAACTATATCTTTTGCTAACTTTGCATGAGATTTTGGTGCTAATTCCTCTATGGTAAGTAAGACTTGCTCATCAGTTTCCTGGTCCAACATGGAAGGCTCATAGATTTTCAAATTTTCCACATTCACTACTGAGTAAATACACATATATGGGGGTAGATTGAGTGTGTAGGAATTATCACCCACCTTCTCCAACAATTCAAAAGGACCATACCATAGAGCCATGATGTTATTTCCAGGACCTTATAACATTTCTTTTTTTAGATGCAACCAAACCCAATATACCACCTTAAATTTTTTCTCAATTTTATGTTGATCACATTGGGCCTTGTACTTTTCTTGTGACTTATTTAATGTGTCTTGTACCTGCAAATGGATCTGCATGATATTATCAATGAATTTCTTAGCCTTTCAATGCTTCTTTTGTGGTTTCTTCCCTCACTCCTCCTTGCTATCTATATATGACATCTAAGAGAAAAAGTGGAAAATTCCCAAAGCAAGTTTCAAAAGGCGACTTATTGGTAGAAATGCATATTTTTGTATTATAAGAGTGATAAATATAAATCAAATTTTCATTCCAAATCCTTGGATTCTTTTGAATGTAACCGCTCAAAATTATATAACCAATTCCATATTCACTACTTTTGTTTTCCCATCTATCTATGGATGGAAATCTATCGACCTCTTCAACTTGATGTCCAAATTCTCCCAAAGTATATCCCAAAAGGCACTAAGAAATCTAATATCTCTATCTAAGACAATGCTCCTTGGTATCCAAAAGTGCACCCAAATTTTTTTGAAGAACATGATTGTTGTGCCTTGTCCCTTGATGGTATCTTTACAAGGCATATGAATGCACATCTTACAATTAGATAATCATGTCCCTTCCTAGTTCTACACAAACCACCTATGAAATCTAATCCATAATGGATCATTATATACTTTGTCATATATTTTGGTACTTTATGGGTGGGAAAATTGGAGCTATCGATTTATATGTCTCATTTAAGGGGTGGGACTCACTTTGGAGATTTGGGGTCCAGAACCTTTTGGAGTTTGTTTGAGGCCTTAAATAGTCATTTTAGGGGAAAAACTTTGCGATCATATCTTGTATCCTCTTGATGTTATCCTACACTTCAAGATCTTTCCAATGGTGCAAACATCACCTCAATGAGAGTTTGTACATGAAATTTAGCAAAAGTTGTTCCTCTCGCATAACTTTCGACCACCATAGTATCTAGTGGATGCCATAATAGCTTCCATTACTCACACATGTGGAGCTAGTCACCTGTGGACTTTCAAGAATATTCTAAAGGATCCAAAACCCTAACATTAATTGGGTTGAGGCATACAAAAACCTTAATATTGAAGTAGAATAGAGGAAGTATAAGAGATTGTATCATCCATATTGGCCACAATATCCATGACATCTCCATAGTGAATTCCCTTTTGTTTGTATTTGCATTTCATAACTAAGAAGAAAAGAGAAGAGCACATGCCTCACTTTATATATGGGTTTTTCCCATATTGGGTTTTCCTAGGGTAAATATTGTGTGGATGGTGTGTTATTTTTTATCTCTTTCATTTAGTTTTGACATATTTCAGTATGTTTTTTGTTAAATTAGTAATATTAAAAATCTACAATCTAAGACAAAACATTGCATAGTAAAAGGTTATGAAATATGATCCGGATTGGATCATTATATTATTTTTCATCTATATCACTACTTTTTGAGTGGAAAAATTAGAGGAATCAGCTTGCAAGGCTATTTCAGTGGCTAGTTCAAATTTGGAAATTTGGGTCCAAAAAATAGTTAGAAATATTCTAGATCCATTTTGAGGCATCAAACGACATGTTTTTTGTCCACAACTTGCTATGCATGAATTTTCTAAATTCTACACATTGATACCTTTCCAACAATGCAGACTGTTCGTTAATTGGAGTTTGTATGAAAAAGTTATGTCTCTCGCAAGTTGACCTACCATATTGATCACCATGGTGTGAGTGGATGCCATGTCAACCTCCATTACTTAGACGTGTGGGGATAACCACATACTGGATTTTCTAAGAAAATTCTAGAGGTTCCAAAACCTTATCAAAATTGAAGGTTGAGGAAGTCAAAAACCTATCCCTAGATGGCTATTGGACTATGTTATATACCGAGCCACTAAGAAGAGAAGGGGTTCCATTGTTTTGCATTGTGTCTTGTTCCATGGCTGAGAAAAACATTTGAGGGTGGCATTCTGTGAGCATAACAGAGGAGGAGATATTATATAGCATCCATACAGGCCACAGGTCAAAGGAACCTCCACAGAGAGTGCCTATTTCTTTGTACCTACATTATTTCTTTACTAGAGAAAAGAGAGCAGAGCGGCCTTACCTTCTAGCCAGGTTTTCTCCCGTATTGGGTTTCCCATATCATATCTTGTGTTTATTTGTGGATGGTGTGAATGTGTTTTACTGTTCTCTAATTTTTTTGTGTTTTATCTATTTTATCAGTAACTAAATATTCTAGATATCTAAAAGAAATCAACCTTAATAGTAAAGATTTCAATATTTTATTAGATATGTGGTGACGAACTATTCTAGTGGAATATCCATGGTAGTTTATAGATCAAAATATTATAAGATATGTTGTGATGAACTATTCCAATGGAATATCCATAGTAATTTACAAATCAAACCCATTGATATTATCTTCCATGGCATAGTAGGTATAGGTAAGGGATGGTATAAACCTTGCTTCCTATTACTAGGTTTGCTAGTACAACAAAGTATGCATCCTCTAATCGAGCAACGTCCTCTTGCATTTTAGGACAATACACATACCTTTGTAATTTTTCCATTGTCTTCCCAACACCAAAATGCCTTGAAAAATTGGAGGTGTGAACCTCTTTGATAAGTTGCAATATTTCACCTTTAGGAACACAAATATTGTCTATCTTGTAGAGAAACCATCCTAGAGTTTATAGTTAGCCTTGCCATCACCTTATTCTACACAATTTTTTCCTTGTAGCTACTGAAACACCTCTTTAAAGTACTCATATTATATGTATGCTTCTTTATATGTATCATGGGTGAAAGGCTTCATGTGCATAAGAGCTCCCAAAGTTGTGATATTAGATATGGGTGGATCTGCCAACTTATTAATGCTTCCCTTCTTATATTTGATGATTAGATGAAACTGTTGTAAAAATACCATCCACTTGTAGTGTTTGGTTTTCTAAATATTTCTTTGGGCCTGCAAATACTATAGTGGTTGGTGATCAGTGTGGATGATGGTTCCCTTGTCCATTAGATAGGGCTTCCATTTCTTAACAACTTGAGCTAGAGCATGCAGTTCCTTTTCATGTGTAGGGTAGTTCAGGACTCCACCATGGAACATTTCATAATGATATCATATTGGCTTACCTCCCTACATCAAGATCGCTCCCATAGCATATCCACTTACATATCCACTTCAAAAGGATTTTGCAAATTGGGTAATGCAGGAAATGGTACTTGACTATCTTTCATTTCAACACTTCAAAAGATTTATTTTGATTCTTTCCCCATTGAAAAATATTTATGTTGGTTGTTATGGCATGGAGTGGTGTAGCCCACAACTAAAAAGGATGTTATAAACTTCCATAGATATGGTGTTTCCACACAAATATCCTAACCTCGGTGACATTAGTAAGACCTAGCCACTTAAGGATGGCCTCCATCTTCGTAGGATCTATCTTGTGTTCCCCTCCACCAATCACACACCCAAAATACACCAATTACTACTAAGAAAATTCACATTTCTTAAGTGCCACCTATAATTGATTATTTGTTAAGGTCTCCAACACTTGAATGAGATGCACGAGATATTATCTTCCTAGGTAGGGATATAAACCAATATATCATCTATGTACACTATTACAAATGAATCTAGAAAGGGATGCAATATGTCATTCATCAAATGTATGAACATAATTGATACATTACATAAAAAAAAAGGCATTACCATCCATTCATACAAATCTTTCCTTGCCTTGAATGTGGTCTTCCAGGTGTCTTCTTATTTTACTCATACCTAGTGGTATCCTGATTTGGGATCCAAGTTGGTGAAGTACTTGGCATGCTGCAATTAATCTAGAAAGTCATTGATCCTAGGAAGATGATTGATTATTAAAGGTAATTTTGTTCAGGGAAATGTATTCGATACACATTCTCCAAGTCCCATCCTTCTTGGGTACTTTGATGATAGTTGAACCACATAGTAAGGTTCTTGGTTGAATTACTCCATCCTACAATAGTTGTGGCAATTGTTTCTTCACTTCATCTACTTTTAGGATGGATTGTTTGTACAACCCATTGTTTGGAAGTGGGAAGTCAAGAAACAACTATGTCTCATGCTCCACATCTCTCTTAGGTGCTAACCCTTTAAGCTCCTGTAACACTTCTATGTATGCCTAAAAAATCTCATCTAGTTGAATCCCTCCAAAGATGTATTTAATTTTACCAATTCATCTCTGAGTTGTTTCTCTTGTAAGAAGAGAAATACAAGTAATACAAGATTCCTACTAGAATTGATTAATTTCTTGGCTTGGTTAGCACTTACTAAAGAGATATTGAATTTACCTTTGCGTGCATTAATGATGATTGATTTTTCATCCTTAACACAATTACCAACATAACGAGAACTCTCTAGAGTTCTCATTTTTTCAGAGTGGTTATTTTTACCCCTAAATAAAAAATGGTGCTACCGGTAGCACCCTTATTTTTATGATGGTTAAAATTTAGACTCATCACATTGACAACTGAGGTCATTGTCATGTCATTGTGGACAAAGA
>ML855705.1:60691-80964 GCA_009831015.1 Picea engelmannii | reverse complement strand
TATAAACATAATATATGATAGTGGGGTTTTTAGCTTTATGCTTTCCCAGAAAAACATCTGTGTTATGTGTGATTGATCTTTCTTCTTGATATTGCAATTGGCAATCGTGTTTTAAATTCCGCAAGAATATTTGTAGAAGCGATTCTGTATTTAATAGTGGCATATAATTGTTAGATCAGGAGAATCGAGGCAATACATAATTTGTATTAAAATTTCTACACTATTATCATGGATTTAATTGTAAAGTGGACAAACTAGGGCTTGGTTTTCTTCATATAAATATGAGGCAAGTCACTTGTCACAAAATCATGGGAAATTCACTCTCATTTTCTTGTCATTATGGATTCTATACTTGTCTATTGGTGGAATAAAGTCTAGTGACTTCTCCTGGATGTTTATTCTTGGAAAATTGTTGGAATACCTTTGATAAGTAATGGTTTTGCATGTTATCTCCTGGATTATGTAAGGAATTTCTACAATCTTGTATTTTTTCTTCTTAATTTTAAGGTTGTATTGTCAAACCCTAGGAGGAGCATAAGTACATACACCCTCCATCAAGGAATTTTTTTCTATTGTTATTGAAAGGGCTTAAGGATTGCTACAAGGAGTAAGAGGGTTTACACCCTTGTAGCAAAACCTTGCTAGGGTTTATCTTCTCTAGGGAGTAAGAGGGTTTACACCCCTGTAAGATCATTAAACCCTTATTTAAATTGGTTGTGACCAAGAAAGAGACTACAGAACCCAATCGATAAGACACTAATTGCATTGGAGATTGAATATCTTTGCATTGGTAAACATGAAATTTAAGATATTGAATTGTTCAAGGTTGGATTGAAATTCTACATGTTATTGGCTCTCTTTCCCTCCAAGGGCGTCTCGATTGGATAAGTGATTGTGTTTTTGTAACAAACATTAAGATACAACCATTAGGGCTGAAACAAACTCATTCTCTCTTACTCTTTTCCACTTTTTCTACTGCTAAAAATTACTTGTAACCTATGATAATTGTTCTATTGAAAATAAGCTATTGATTGGGTGGGTTACTTGCTAATTTCAGTGGATAGAACTTGTTGTTGTAACAATTTTTTTTTATAGCCATTGGGTTGTCATAAATACTTGCCGATAACACTCATTAGCAACCCTCATTTGTCATCAAATTCTTGGTCTAAACATTGGAACATTGTGTACTATTTGCAAACTTTATTTTCCAATATCATATATTTGATTTTTATGGTTTAATTGCAGTTGTTATAATTTCTTCACTTCTGATATATATTTCATTACTGCTTCAATTTTGGAACAACGAGGTTTCTTGCTGATTTCCCACTTGTCTTAAGGCTTATATCATCATATTTGGTCTTGTTTTGGTTTGTTTAACATAATTTGTAGGTACACAACCTTGGAAACCATCTACCAACTCCAAAGACTCTCTTTCAAGCTTCAAGTTCATATTAGACCTTGACCTACATGTGTGTTATTATATCTCCTTGCTTCTCCCTTTGTAATCCCCATAGGGTCACTTAGGAAGCCTCCCTTGTGTTGGAATTGTCTTTTAATAAAACGACGGGGATATCTATTGAGGTGACAATGATAGGTGTCCCTAGTCATGTCTCATACTTTGTTCTTGGGTTGGGCTTTACCTAAACTACAAGCTATGCAATAACAAGTCTCAAGTACAACAAAAAGTAATGTGTATCAAGGTGATGTGGATGGATGTTGGATATATGGGTTGAATCGGGTTCTACCTTAGTTATCCAAAAAAAACCTATTCACCATCGGTCCTTTTGGTAAACCAGAAGGATGCACCGCGCACAGAGTGCACAACGTAGTCTCACTTGAGATGGCTTATGGGTGACTACAAGACGTAAATGTTTGTTTTCATGGAAGGGTTTGAGAATGCCCTACTTCTTCTACTTTAGCATGCATCATATCATATACTTCATTATACCATTCATCTAGATATAACAATTAATTCATTCTGCATTATCAGTATTGTGCGCTATAAAATACCATTCTATCCATTCATCATTCATTCATAATTGCAGAAACAACAAAACATCATTAAAACACATCACAACACATGATTTTACCATGGTTCACCCCCTGGGCTATGTCTAAAAAGATCTTTTACTTATTTCTTTTTTCTCATCAAATAACATTGTGCACATTACATCATAGGTTTATGAATGGTGAGGCTGACCAACATTGCACCAAGCTCCACAGCTTGCGAGCTAACCCTCAATTACATCGCAACACTGAATCCATCTGAGCTCCGCAACTCTCAACAAAAAAATCACTTCGACTCAGACTCCAAAAGATGCTCAAAGTAATTCTCTCATACAAAATGATACTCCTAGATTAGATATCATATTTTCCTCATACATCCTCTATTTATATTACAAAAGTGGGTAAAAACCCTTACATCATGACTCAAAACCCTAATTCTAAGTGGACTCAACTTGTCCACTTTCTAATTGCCTTATGTGCGGTTGGTCTTCAATCCAATTGTTCCTTTCTTTGACTCTGCACTGATATTCCTTCTTTACTAGTGTGTTGCTTCCTTTTCCCAATGTTGCGCTGCTTTTCCTTCTTTCTTGGTGCATGTTG
Source organism: Picea engelmannii (assembly GCA_009831015.1). Lineage (NCBI taxonomy): Eukaryota > Viridiplantae > Streptophyta > Pinopsida > Pinales > Pinaceae > Picea > Picea engelmannii. The sequence goes on along the minus strand of ML855705.1, from coordinate 78,357 downwards.
TTTCCTTGGTTTCTTCTGCCTCGTTTACTACACTGAACCCCAAAAATTTCTGCTCTAACAAGCCCCCAACACTAACTTGTGGCTCGTCCTGATCCACTCAGGAAGTGTGCGCCTTCTACATAGGTTTCTCCAATTCTTGGAACTTCTTTGTGAGTGCATCTACTTGTGTCTTGGCCTGCACACTATTTTATGTCGGGGTCTCCACCACCTACATTGTTATATGCTCCTCCAAATCTTTTATTCTCTCTAAGTGTGCCTATTCCAGTCTTCCTTTCTGTGTCTCCAATTATACTATCATCTTATATGCTTGCTCCTGCAAGGGCTCCAACTGAGCTTGGATTGTCTTTAAATCTGCTTGCAGATTTTTCATCTCCTGCGCGCTTTTTAGCCCATCTAAAATACTCATCATCTTTTGTCTCTGCTTCAAATCCTAGACTGTGACATTCATCTTTTCTTCCATTTGATCCAATTGTTGGATCCCTTCATCTTCTGCTAGGGTCGTCTAGATATGCGTGGTCCTTTTATAGAGCTCTGCTACTTCTTTTACCTCCAACACAATTATGTATGTTTGTTATGTTTCTTGTTGCTTCCTATCTGATCTTACTTCTGGAGAGGTGGTTGGTGTTAACTTCCCATCCAACTCTATTATCTCATGTTTATACCCATCCATCGTCTACGCTATCCTTTTGATATTTTCTTCTGCGCCGAGTTCTCCTATGAGTGCGTTGTCTGGGATTGTTTGGAATACTTCCTTAAGTCTTTTCTCCAATTTATTTGCATGTTTTTTTCCTCCTCTTGTTCAATATGTACTTCTTTGAGGAATGTCTCCAACACCTCATTCTCCTCCTTAGTTGTTGTTGTCCCTCGACCAAGTTTGAGGAAACATTAGTCATGTTTGATCACTTTTTGGACTTTGATAGGTTGGTCGAATATGGAGTGCCCAAGCGGAGCTGAGACCGCGAGATCTCACTTATTTTTCAAGCTTGTGGACCCAACAAGGATTTTACTAGGGTTTATGTAATGGGTTAAGGGATGTCATCCCATGGGTTTACCCATGATTAGGCCTTTTTGTAATTATATAAATAAGTAGCTAAGTGATGTAAGAAGTAGTAGTTGGCTATGTGCACAATATGTTGTAAGCATTAATGTTGGCTTAGTGAAAGAGGTTGTAGGTTTCTTTGTGCAAAGACGTTGTAAGGCTCTATGCCTTGACCTGATTTTGGGAAGGAGGATCTGGCATGCAGCGCGCAGATCTCCTGTCCTTTGCAGATTTTGGCTCTGTGGCTTTGTGCATAGGATAAGACAAATGTAAGAAGATTGAAGACTAAATAAAGAAGAAGAAGAAGTTGGTGGATGTAGCCCCACACTAGGGTGAACCACGTATATCCTATGTCCTGATGTGCTTTGTGCGATGTGATTTATGTTGTTTATCTTCTTAGTGTTGTTGTTATAATGTATGATGAATGCATTTGATGTTGTTTCTTAGTGATTAATGGTGTTAAAGATGAATGAATGTTATATCTGATCTAATGTCGTGTGTTAAGTGATAGAAATTACTTGATATTTATTATTACTGCATTGATCTATAATAAGGGTTTAGTCTACGATGTGAATGAGACTCATGAACTAATGCATATTGTTGTCTAAGTGCCCTGCTAAGTGTACTAATCACATATCTGTGTCCCATCTTGGTTGTAGACACATGAGTACTACAACCCCCCCTGCCTCTACCTCAGGTGAGACTTCATCTGCTTCGTAGGTGTTTCTGAAAGGGACTATAGTTAGGGTTTTGTTGGTGTGATGTTGAAGCGTTGAACCTTGGGTCTGCGTCTATGCTAACAAATGGTTCCATTGCCGGGACCTGAAATTGTGATTGTTGGGAACTGAAGAAAAGAGAAATCTTTGTGCGTAGATATGTTGTTATAGTGCACAGTATTCTACTTAACTTGGGAAGCTTTGTGCTAAGAAAGAAACCTGATTTGAAGAAAAGAGGTAAGATCTTAAAGATTTGTGCTCTGGTAAGGGTAAGATAATTGGAATTTTTTTCTTCGAAAGTATGAATCTAAGTATGTTTGATAGATTTTTTCCTAGTCTAAAAACTAGGGCACAGTTAGAAGAAAGACTTGATCTGAATAAATTTGATAGAAATAGAGAAAGATATGTTATTCCTATGCATAGAAAGAATTTTTGGACTAATAAGTGGATGCAGGAACCTAGAAAGAATTTTTTCAGATTGTAGGTCCAACACTGTGATCTCAGTACACAGTACAAGAGAGGTTGGGGATCATTTAAAAGAAAGAGAGGAGTGACACTATGTTATAATTGTAGAAGACCAGGACATCTTGCTAAGGAATGCCCTGGTACAGGTCCTATTTGTCTTTGTTGTAAAACTATTGGTCATGAGGTTGAGGATTGTCCAAGAATGATTGCTAAAGTTGAAAAGATGAATATGAGACAAAAAAACTATAAACAAGGTCAAAATACCAAGGATATGTTAGAAAATCATAAAGAGAAAGAGTCTGAGACTATGTTAGTACAGTTAAAAAAAATAATGGATGATCACAGAGACATCAGGTTACCAGAGATCTTGAAAGAAAAACAATGCATAGTTACAAGAATAAAAGACTTCGACATAGACTGTGTACTAGATGAAGAAACACAAGTGAATATTATGCCAAAAATCACTTGGGAAATTTTGAGAAAGCCTCCTATGGTATCTTCATTGGGAAGGATAGGCTTGTTTAAAGGAAAGATGATAAAACTATGTGGAAGAGTTACTAATATACCTATGATTGCTCATGAAACATCGACTGAAGAAGAATTTGAAGTCATTAAATTTGTTGAGAACAATGCCCCTTTTCCACTTTTGTTGGGAAAGACTTGGATTGAGAAAGACCAGATCATAGGGAAAACAGAGGAGGAAGCTACAGAACAAAAAAAGAAAGAGCTAAGAGACTTCATAACTAGAAAAATAGAGTGACTAACAGAAGAACAAGAGGATAAGTCTAAGCAACAGAGGACAAGAGAATTAGCTGTCGAGGTTGAAATAATTCAAAAAGGTTTGAAGGACCTATCCATGCAAGAAAGAAGAATACCTACCCTGGAGTTAATAAGAGAAGAGGTATTACCTTTGAACCCTTTGAAAGAACATCAATAGTACGAAGCTACTACGCTATGAGAAGATACAAACAAGAATGGAAAGAGGAATCTAGAGACTCAGATCATAGGAAATAAGGAAATAAATCTCAGTTAGAAGAAAACCAATTTAGAAAAACTTGGGAAATTTTGAGAAAGCCTGCTATGGTATCTTCATTGGGAAGGATAGGCTTGTTTAAAGGAAAGATGATAAACCTATGTGGAAGAGTTACTAATATACCTATGATTTCTCATGAAACATCGATTGAAGAAGAATTTGAATTCATCAAATTTGTTGAGAACAATGCCCATTTTCCACTTTTGTTGGGAAAGACTTGGATTGAGAAAGACCAGATCAGAAGGAAAACAGAGGAGGAAGCTACAGAACAGAAAAATCAAGAGCTAAGAGACTTCATAACCAGAAAAATAGAGTGACTAATAGAAGAACAAGAGGATAAGTCTAAGCAACAGAGGGCAAGAGAATTAGATGTCGAGGTTGAAAGAATGCAAAAAGGTTTGAAGGACCTATCCTCCCAAGAAAGAAGAATACCTGCCCTAGAGTTAATAAGAGAAGAGGTATTACATTTGAACCCTTTGAAAGAACATTAGCAGTACGAAGCTACTACACTACGAGAAGATACAAACAAGAATAGAAAGAGGAATCCAGAGACTCAGATCATAGGAAAGAAGGCAAGAAAGCTCAGTAAGAAGAAAGCCAAGTTAGAAAAACTACAAGAATTTTCAGAGAAGACTTTGCAGAAGGTAGGCTTGCAAGCCCTGAACCTCGCCAGAATAGCAGAACCACACAGAATGGGACTTCGCCATGATGAAGCTATATGACCGTTGGAGGCACCCCGACCATTAGATTGACGCCCCAAAAAGGCTAGAAAATGCAGTTATGAGTGAATGGACCATTGAGACCGCGCCATAATGGACAGATTCACATTGATGGATACATTCCTGCCCATTGGAGGAATCTATTACGACACTTTCTTATTTAACCCATTGGACGCTACGTCAGGACCAATTTTTGCCACCCGTGATTATCCAAGCTAATATAGAATCGATTGTATATCGCGCTGTGAATTCTATACCTCGCCATCTGTTTGATTACCTCGCTTGTCCGTTTTCCTACCTAATCTATTTGGTAACAAGTGTGAATATCAGGCAAACCTAGCGCATTAGAGAATATTGTGGAGGATATTCTTGTGGATCTCAAGGATGAGAGAGTTATGTCTATAGGAATACAGACATCATCGACTGGAGTTCTGCAAGCATCCCCTTCGATTGGATGTCGTTCTAGCCATACTACTGAGAAGCGAAGCGAGCACCGCGACGATCTGGCTAACGCGAAGCAGATCCCGTCAGTCTTGCTAGATTATGTACCGCCTTTGGCTGGTGTGGTTAACTGCGACATTATCCCACATGACTTTGAGTACATGTTGATCACTGCATACATCCCGAAGGGGATATTCGTAGTTGGACCTTAGTTGGGACAAATCCCATATTTGAAGAACAACGACTTTAACCTCGGCGATAGAAATAACTATGTCATGCTCGCGCCACATAGGTATTTAATGAGAACGAATGGGAAGAATCCACACATAGTCTCCCAACTGTGGATTAAGGAGCTCACGCAGTCAACAATACTGAATGTAATGAAGATTCCTCACTTTGGATGACATCAGGAGCTTAACGCTTGGGTTAAAATCCTCTTGTCATGCTACCATGGAGGGTATATGTGGATCGATAGGCACATCACTATGGATCCAGTACTAATCCACTTGATTACAGGGATGAGCATGCATGGACCGAACCCTCAACAGTTATACCTAGGGAAGACTTCATATTGCTCCCTGGCACAACACATAAAGGAGGATTATGGTGATGTAGAAAATGGAAAGAGAGGATACAAGGTAGCCTCCATCCAGGATGGCATAGTGCACCTCGCTTGCCAACTTATAGCTAACAAGCTCTTCAGAAAGAATCTCCCAACATAGGTCACAAGGTTTGTAGTGGACCTCGCTGGGAAGTGCATGGAGGGTATGCAAATGAACTGGGCGATTTACCTCGTCAACGAGATCGAAAAAGATTGTCATGAAGCATAGGATCAAGGGTATGAATTCCATTTTAGTTGGTTACTTGTATTAATCGCATTTGTCGCTTGGCAGATGCCGGAAGGAGCAATATTTCCTGAAGTTGAGCCATCAGAGTCGTTGGCCACAAGGTTTTACACCTTGTGGTATACAAATGATATGTCGAATCAGTGGTAGTCAAACACTTTCTTCCATGCCTATTACTAGTAGCTGAAGCATGCTATTGAGGCATTTCCAGGAATGACACTGAACACACTGCACCAATACAGAATACTAGCGAATTTCTGCACAGATCGACACTTTATCTACATCACTGCATGCAGGGAACAAAGAAAGGAGGAGTTGCAGTCTTATTATAAATTGATCGACGAAGATATGGAGGAGATCAACAAAGAATGGCTAGTGGAGTTACTTGTGTTGGTTGACACTGCAAAACTCTCTGACCCCGACATCATAGGAATCCCTTTGGTCACCCAGGTCAAGCATGTCAGACAGACTAGCGTGAAGAAAAAGAAGAAAAATGAGGAAGTGCAGAACATAGAAACTGATGAGGAGGACAATGCCTTAGAGGAAAGTGGGCCTGACTCGCTTGCAGGAGGAGGAGGAGACGAAGTAAATCAAGAAGAAGGAGGGGAAGAAGGAGAAAAAAAAATAAAAGGCGAATTTACACCACCGAAGGATCCCCCTATCGAGGTCGAAACATCAAAGAAGAGGAAGGTTTCTTCGCAGAAACCCTCAGCAAGAAAGAAGACGTGTGCCACTAAGCCCAAGATGAAGGCCACGCTTACATAGGACGACATCGATCTAATCATCGCAGCCGTGGAGGATGATTCAAAGAATATATTGCAACGATATGGAGCAAAGTAGGAGACGCTGTATGAAAGAATCGAGAAGGAGCTATAGGGGATACAACAAGCCATCCATTCAAACTGTGCAATACCTATTGTGCCTTCTTCGTCGAAGATTGCAGAATTGGGGGATGAGCCCACCCAATTATGAAGACTAGTAGATGCAACAGAGACTTGACTTCATCGAGTTCACGAAGAGAAGGAGAAGGCTATAAAATCCTTGAAGCAAGAAAAGGAGGAGGTCGTGGAGAAACTATGAGTTGCGCAATCCTATGTAACTACCTATGAGAAGGAGAAAGATGAAATTCAGGCGATGTTCAAGGAGGACAATGCGAAGATGTAGAAAGAAAAAGACCAACTTCTCACAGAGCAAACTATGGTCAAATTGGAAGTGACTAAATCACTTCACTCCGTGTCAGGGTTGGCACAAAAGGAACCGGAGTCAGTCAAGATGCAAGTAGGGAATATCGTTGAGGCCATTCAACAACTTCAAGCAAGGATAATAGAGCTTGAGATCCAAGCAATGCCGAGCACTCCGCAAGAAGTGCACAATGAAAGGGAGGAAGTCGCGAAGACTGCAGTTGGAAGAATCAGGACCCTCACCTCAGAATGTAAGAAGTTGAGTGATCAAAGTGCGCAAACCTATGAACACCTCGCAGAAGATCCAGAGCTGAGGAAGCTGGAAGCACAACTACAAAAGGCGCAACAGTAGGCATCCACTATGCAGGCGTAGATGAAGCTACTCACTGCGGTCGAGCGAATGAAGAGATCAAAAGAGCATCATGCAGTCCAACAACAAATTACTACCATCTAGAGTAGAGTCATGGAAGTGACACAGAGACTACAACCGGTGCAGGACGAATCATGCATGATTTTCGAAGAGATTGAAGGACAACGCTCATAGCTATACCAACTGGTTGTGACAGTGGAACAATTCTTGGAAGGGCATGTTACATAGCAAGTGATTCAGGAGTTCACCGAGCAGGAAGCTCTGGTGAAGCAACAAGTCGAGGTAGCTCGAGCTAAGTTCGAGGCCTTTGAAGTAGCATTGCCTAGATCTGAGTGACTCAAGACGAGTCATAGGTGAGTTTTGGGGGCATGTTGGTCCTTGACCAAGTTTTGAGGAAAAATTGGTCGTGTTTGATCACTTTTTGTACTTCGACAGGATGGTCGAAGATGGAGCACCCAGGAAGAGCTTATGTAATGGGTTAAGGGATGTTGGTCCATGGGTTTACCCATGATTAGGCCTTTTTGTAATTTTATAAATAAGTATCTAAGCGATGTAAGAAGTAGTAGTTGGCTATGTGCACAATATGTTGTAAGCATTAATGTTGGCTTAGTGCAATAGGTTGTAGGTTGCTTTGTGCACAGACGTTGTAAGGTTCTGTGCCTTGACCTGATTTTGGGAAGGAGGATCTGGCACGCAGCGCGCAAATCTCCTATCCTCTACAGAGTTTGGCTCTATGGCTTTGTGGACAAGAGTAGATAAATGTAAGAAAATTGCATACTGAATAAAGAAGAAGAAGAAGTTGGTGGACGTAGCCCCACACTAGGATGAACCACGCATATTCTGTGTCTTGATGTGTTTTGTGCGATGTGATTTATGTTTTTTTCCTGCTTAGTGTTGTTGTTATAATGTATGATGAATGCATTTGATATTGTTTCTTAGTGTTTAATGGTTTTAAAGATGAATTAATGCTAGATATGAGCTAATGTCATGTGTTAAGTGATAGAAAGTACTTGATCTTTATTATTACTACGCTGATCTTGTACTATTTTCGTGACTAATTATGCATCATCTTCTGTTATTGTGAGCTCAATGGGATTCTTCTGTGACCTAATCTTCTTCCTTTGCTATCCCATCTACATGGTTGATTTCCTCTTTTCTGACTACGTTGGTTTTGTTACCTCTGGTATGCTTCCATTCCTTATCTCCTGGGTTGAGATTCCATCTTTCTTCTGCGCTTCTTCGTTTGTTCTTTTTGTGTTGTCTGTTCCTAACACTGAGGCTCTCGAGATTGTTTCCTTATTCCTTGGTTTCTTTTTTGTTGTATCAGTAATTGTGGGTTTGGTGCGCTCTGCTACTTTTCTAGTATTGGTTGTTGGGCTACTGGATTTATGCGTTGTGGCATCTTCTACTTTCTCTTTTCCCTTTGCTCCTTTCTTGACTGCAACTGGAACCTTTCATTGCTCTGGCCATTTTGCTAATATCCATTGGAATTATTCTGTTTTTATACAATAGTGCATCATGATCCATCTCTTCTTAGGGTCTCTTCTGGCTTGTATCCATATGTTATTCCTTGATGCCTTGAAATTAGTAATCCCCTCATGCTCCTTCACCACTTCAGGTGAAATTATCCAAGTGCTTGCAGTTTTCTCCTACATCTCCTTAATATACATGCCAAAAATTATTGAGTTGGCTTTTCTTTGCTTGACATCTTTGTTGTGTCACAGGGTTTCATATCTCATTGCGCCACACTTTCCTCTTCTTTTACAAAACATTGAAAACTTCGATTTTTCCCATGCTCCCAAGGCTATCAAAATCAATAGCCACGAATAGTGGAACTATGCTCCAACATCCTGCACATCTCTGCAGTCTTCTAAGTAAAGGTTGAGCAGATACGGTGCCCAACCAAGAACTATACAATTTACACACTGCGTAGCTGCTGCGACGAACCCTGTCGATGCCTCTTTTTTGCGACACTTTCTAAGTAGCTTGCATGCCATCAACTTTGTCGCGAATCTGGTAGTTGAGTCGTTGATGTTCTTAATAATCATACCTTTGTTGCCTTTGTCTGTGCCAAAATTTTCCTTCACTTCCTATGCAATAACCTTTTCCTTCATTTTATCATCGAGGTACTACTCTGTCTTTACCCCATCTATTGGTAGTCATGTCATATTAGAAATTAAGTTGACATCGATCGGAATAGGTCTGTCCATCCATAAAAACCCTCCATGTACACACACCAAAAGGTGTTTTACGCATGCATTTACGTCTTTCCCCCTACCGAAGTGAGGAATTTTCAGTAAATTCATAATTCCAAATTTGTAAATTCTGGCTATCCATTGTTTGGACTTCATTATCAGGATTCCTTTCAAGGTTGACCCCCTGTTTTCCATATAAACCTCATGCGTAAGCTTTGGAAACTTGGCCACTTCTATCACATCATGATCCATGTATCTTAACTTGGGAACACATCCCAACATATCTTCTACAATGATGACTAAATTCGGAATGTGGGTCACTAACAACAAAATCTGTGTTTGTGTGCGTGTTGATGCCACTGCTGCCCTTTTCCTCGATGACCTTGCTGTTGTTTCTTCTAGGGTTTCTTCTTCCTGTATTTATTCATCTGTGTCGTGATCATCCTCGACCTCTGGGTTTTCCTATGTTGCAAGTTTATTTGAGTTTGTTTTATCATTGTCATCTTCAACCTGTTTTCCTTCTGCGTGCTAGGGTTTGCTTTCGTCCTAGGGTTTCGTCCTTGCCCTGCTTGGCCGACTTCCATTGCTTCTTCTTCTGGGTTTTCTTATTCAATATGTGTCAGACTGATTGATTCACTTTCTGTAGTTGGAATATCTTCCAAACCGACCTCTCCAGTCATTTATTCCAGTGGTTTGTTAGTTCTCCGGGTCCTTTTCTCGCGCAAATTGACTAGGTCCTCCGAAATTTGGTAGTGCCATTTTCTTAATCTCGAGAAAAATCTATTGTATATCTCATTTGGGTTCTTCACAATTTTCTACTCAGTCGCACCCTATTTTATCTGTCACTCCTTTTCTCAAAAATCACAAGTGTTTTCCCTTTTCCATGCTTTTCCCTTTTTATAGACTCTGTCATAAATGCTCTGGTGCGCCCTTTCTTTTTTGTTCACTAGTTTGTCACTTTTCCAATCATTTTTCATTTGGGCGCGCCGTTTTTATTTTTCTTGTGCACAGTCTCATGAATTATGTCGCACTAGTTTACTGTCTGTTGGGCGCTATCATTCTCAACTAGCTTTCTACCACTTATTCCTCTAATTACTTATTTTTGGATTTTTCTTCATTTTTTCTAGTTTTTTCTTCCGTTTTCTTCTTTTTCTACTTTTTCTTTTCTTTTTCTTTTCCTTTTTTCCCTTCCTACTATATACATTATTTAGAATTCTATTTTTTGCGCTATGATTACTAAGGGTTGGTAGGTTGACTATCCCTATACAGTTTCAATCGACTACCATTCACCATTCCTTGCATTTCCTTTCTTACTAAGTTCTTCAGATGCACAACACCTCCATCTGTGACAAACTTTATCTCATATGGCCCTAGCCAATGCATTCTGAACTTCCCTGGGTGCTACAAATATTTACTGTCATAGAGGAGAACCAAATCTCCTATATTTAATTTCTTCTTCTTAATGTGTCTGTCATGCCAGACTTTATCCTTTGCTTTCTCTACCTCTTGATGGAATCCAACTATAATTTTGTCTTCTTCTAATTCCAAAATTTTAGCCAATCTTTCCCATGTTACACCACTTTCTATCATATCTATAATTGTTGCAATGCACAAAATTGGTATCAAATAATCTAAGGGAAATACTGCTTCTTGTCCATACACCAATCTAAAAGTTGTTTTCCTTGTTAGCTTCTTGCATGTAGTTCTATAATACCACAACACTTATGGTACCTTCAAGTCCCAATTATCCATGTTTATATTACAAATCTTTGTCAATGCATTCTCTAATATCTTGTTGAATGCTTCCAATGTTCCATTGGCTTGAGGATGATAATGAGTGCTCTTCTGATGATGTATCTCAAATTCTTCCATCATTACTTGGATTGTATTTTTGATAAAATGAGTCCCTTGATCACTCATCATTATTCTTGGAAATCCAAACCTTGTAACTACATGTTCAAATAAAAAGTGTGATGCAGTCTCTATGCTGCAATCCTTCATTATTGTTGTCTCATCCCATGTGGTCAAGTATTTTGTCATTGTAATAATATATCTAAATCATGATATTCTTGTTGGTGGATTAATTAGACTTACAAAGTGACGCAGGATCATCATACAAAGCCAAAACACACGCCTAGCCAAAGGAACAACTGAACACGTGGATGCAAAAAGAGCACGTTTTTATGAAATCGTTTTGAATTTTGAAGTCTGAAGCATTAATGTAATAACTAGGAGAAACGTACTTTCATTTATGACTTGGAGATATGAATAGATATGGATGAATCACTCTCATCTGTAGAATGTAATAGACATTTAAGTCTGATTAATGGAAAGTAGGTAGATATGAATGTTAGATTAGACAGTTTAGAAGCGTAGGAGGGAAAATGGATATAGACACCCTCACCATTGTATCATTGTAATATTATCATCTTTGAGAGCTATAGTAGAGAGATGTAGAGAAGAACCCATGTATAGGAGCACTTGAGTTAATATATGAAGCTTTGACTCAACTTTCATGGTGTTATGATGCTTACTGTTTACAATAGTTGAATGGTATGTTTACAATTATTTTGTTTCTCTGTTATGCATTTATCTCAATGTTGTATTGTGTGTATGATTTCATGTTGAATGTATGAAGTATGAGAGAGAAGAAGAATGAGTGTCAATTGTTTCTCTTCCTGAAAATTTCCTGCAAGGAGTGTAATGAATGTCCACAAGGTGTGTGTTGACGAGGATCTGAGTTTTATCTCAGAAAGATCAGGAGAGATATCATTGTTCTCATACTCGTAGAAGTGCAGGTGAAGAACATAGCCGTGCAAGGTGTGTGCAGGCTGGTGGAAGCCTTAGTACTTATCAACTAAGGTGAAGGTTGAAGGACTACTGTTGCAAAGAGTGCACAGGGTCGAAGACTCAAATAACCAGAAGTTATTTGAAAGTTTGCCGCAAGGAGTGCGAGCAGGAACCTTTTGGAAGCCTTGAGTTTGCAAGTGAAATATTAGGAGAGATAACTCTTTTGAAGTGTTCAAAGGGAGATGAAGATCGAAACTGTCCCATAGAAGTTAAGTTCAAGAGGGAGAATACTCAATCGTTGGACATAATTCATTGAGTAGTGAATCGAGTGGTCAGAATTCTCCATGGAGATCTCGCGAAGTTGCGAGGACCATAGGATCCAGTGGAGCCATATGGACAGTGAGAAGCCTTCATGAAGGAAGTGTGAATTTGCGAGAGTCATTGGATTTGACAGAGTTGCAAGGTGATTAGAGGCCGGCGAAACCCATCACCTTAGGATCTAGGATCAATGTGAGCTGTTGATCATGCTTTGCGTACGTTGTTGGATCATATCGCGAACTCGAGGTTCATGAGTTTAGAGGCCAGACCAAATTTCTTGGTTTTTGTGAAGTTCCGAGTTGCAAGGAATAAAGAAGGAGATCCAGACCATTGGATCCAAGCCACGGGAGAACTGTTGGATCAGAACCTCTGCGTGGTATTTCATATCGAGGGTTGAAAGACCTTATTTTTGACTATAGAAGTCATGAAGTGTCGAGCGCCGAGAGCTCGGATGAACACACGTCACGTCCGTTAGGTGGGGACTGCGTGGTTGACAGGTGGCACAAATATAGAGCACACAAAAAAGACGGAAGTGGGTGACCAGTGGTGGACATGCATTGCCTGGGAAGGAGTCAACCATTGTCGACTTATCGCATCTCAGGGATTCACGAAGGAGGAGCATGAGGACTCAACCCTCCAACTCGCGAAGTTGCGAGTTACGAGGGGTGCTAGAGTTAGGCCCTAGCCAGTGGTCATTGGTAGAGGCATTAGCAAGGAAGGGGCCATACCCGTATCACACTCTCGGGTATCAAAAGTTTGGAGTCGAGGGTCTTCAATTCACAAACTCCCGAGATCGCGAGTCACGAAAGGTGCTTATGCTAAGGCCCGGAATGTGGTCGTGTGGAGGTGAATACTCACACTTGGTGCACATGGTGCAGGTGGAGTTTTCGTGAAGGACCTGTGGATCAGATTCATTGAAGGTTTCAGCAGGGAACCGAAGGAGTCACTTCGACTCGTGGAGAAATTAGAACGATCCCGTGTGGCTCTCGGCCTGAGGGTAGGGGGGTCTGTGTCAGTGTGGTATCAGAGCCTAGAACAATTTCTATAGCAGAGAGAAGGGAGGAAATTTTACAGCCATGCCGCTGTGAAGAAGAGGCAGGCAAATACCTGATCTAGCAGAGGAAAGAGAAATCCTGAGAAGAAGAGACATGCAAATACCTGATCTAGCAGTGGAAAGAGACATGCGTGAATTATGTGCCAGACTTGATGCTATGGAGACAACACAGAGGCGCACAATTTACACTGGGGATATCAATGAGGCTGAAAGTGAAAATGAAGCTAGAAACAAAGAAGTTGTAGTTGAAGATGCTGCAGAAGAATGCCTATTCAGGGTTGTTGCGAGGATAGGTGCTAGAGAAAAAATGGACATTCCAATGTATGAAGGAAACTTGGATTTTGAAGAACTTCTAGACTGGATTAGAGCTCTAGACAAATACTTTGACTATGAGGATGTCAAGGAAGACAAGAAAGTCAAACATGTTGTTACCAGATTTAAAGGGCATGCAACACTATGGTGGGATGAACTGCAGGCTGACAGACATTGCAAGGGAAAGCATAAAATCAAAAGCTGAGATATAATGGTTGCAAAGATGAAAGACAAATTTATACTCAGGGATTATCAAATCACTCTGTTTTGGAGGATGCAAAATTTGAGACAGAAGCTGATGTCAGTGAAAGAATACACTGAAGAATTCTACAAGATAAACATCAGAGCAGGTCATTGGGAAAGCGATGATGAAAAAGTTTCTAGGTACAAGAATGGTCTGCAATATGAAATTCAAGATGAGATGAGCATGATGATCATTTGGACTGTGGAAGATGCTTATCAGATGGCTCTGAAAGCTGAAGAGAAGCTGAGCTGGAAGCAAGGTCAAAGAGGTCGAGGTAGAAGTCAAAGCAGAGGCAAGACAATTGCCTAGGACAGAACTTAGAAACCTAAGGAAGAGGGGAAGAAACCTCAAACTCAACTTGAGAGAGGAGGAAGCTCACAAGGATGGTAGTATGCTGATAGAAATACTTTTCCTCGAGCCAGAGGAAGAGGCAGAGGAGGTGAAGTGAAATGCTTTGTCTGTGGAAAAATTGGACATAAATCCTATCAGTGACCAGATAGGAAGAAAGATGGTGGTGAAACTCACATTGCCGAAGCTTAAGGATGGAAGGTTGAGGTAGAAAACGCCGAGGGCAGAAGATCTTTGATGATGAGGAAAGTTCTCTTGAAGCCAGAGAAGGAGGCAGAGAACCCAGCCCAAAGAAACAGACTATTTCATACTGCTTGCAAAACTAAGGATAGAGTATGCAAGGTCATAGTGGACAGCAGTAGCATAGACAATATCATATCTACAGAGATGGTAGAAAAGGTGGAGCTAGAGATTGTTGCACATCTAAGCCCATACAGAGTTTTGTGGCTACAAAAAGGACATAAGGTAAATGTCACTAAACAATGTTTAGTTGAATTTAAAATAGGAGGATATAAAGATGAAATATTATGTGATGTCATTCCCATGGATGTTTGTCATCTATTGTTGGGTAGACCATGGCAATGTGACAAAAAAGTGGTTCATGATGGGAGAAAGAACACGTACACCCTGGAAAAAAATGGTAGGACTCACATGTTGCTGTCGATTAAGGATAAAGAGGTGAAAATAGAAATGAGAAACATTGTACTTCTCATGAGTGGGAAGGAACTTCTTAATGAGGTTAAGAAGAAGGAAGACATGAAATTTATTGTGGTAGGGAAGCCCAAAATTGTTTTGACCAGTACAAGGATAGATGATTTACTAGAAGAAATCCAGGAGTTGCTGGAAGCGTTTGTTGATATGGTAGTGGACGGACTACCTTGTTCGTTGCCAACTATCAGGAGTATAAGTCATCATATCGATCTTATACCTAGAGCTAGTTTGCCAAACAAAGCCACGTATAGGTTGACGCCGCAAGAAAATGAAGAAGTTAAGAGATAGGTCCAAGACTTAATGGACAAAGGATTGATTCAAGAAATCTTGATTCCATGCACTGTTTCGACAGTGCTCAGACCAAAGAAAGATGGAGGCTAGGGAATGTGTATAGACTCAAGGGAAATCAATAAGATTACCATCAGATACATATTTCCATTGCCAAGGATGGATGACTTGATGGATTTCTTGAGTGGAGCAAGATTTTTTTCAAAGATTGATTTGAAAAGCGGATATCATCAAGAATGGAAGACAACATTCAAGACGAATGAAGGGATGTATGAATGGCTTGTCATGCCATTTGTCTTAATGAATGCACCCAGTACTTTCATGAGGTTGATGAATAAAGTCTTGAAGGATTTCATTGGGAAATTCGTCATTGTATATCTTGATGATATATTAGTTTTCAGCAAAACAGAAGCAGAGCACTTAAAGCATTTAGCTGCAGTGATGAGAAGATTATAGCAAGAGAAATTGCTGATTAATATGAAGAAATCGTCATTTATGAGGACATAACTCATTTATTTGGGTTTTGTTATCTCTGCGAATGAAATGAAAATGGATCCAGAAAAGATAGAGGCGATTAAGGATTGGCCATCGCCGACGAGCGTGTTTGAAGTTCGAAGCTTCCATGGTTTGGCTATCTTCTACAGGAAATTCATCCAAAACTTCAGTGGAATTAATGCACCGATGATGGATATGGTGAAGAAAAGACATAAATATTTTCATTGGATGGAAGAGGCAGAGAAGAGTTTCAATTTGCTGAAGAAGAAGATCACTGAGCAACCAATTCTGGTTTTTCCAGATTTTAGCAAGACATTCCACGTCAGGTGTGACGCAAGTGGATTTGCAATTGGAGCAATCTTGAGCCAAGAAGACAGGTTGGTCGCATATTTTAGTGAAAAATTGAATGAAGAAAAGATCAAGTACTCCACATATGAAAAAAAATTCTATGCAGTCATACAAGCACTGAAGAAATGGAGACATTATTTGGTTCCCAAGGAGTTTGTTTTGTACAACGATAATCATGCTTTACAATTCATGACTCAACAGGAGAAGTTGAACCAAAAACATGCTAAATGGGTTGAATTCATGCAGAATTTTACTTTTGTGATTAAGCATATTTCTGGAACTGCTAACAAAGTTGTTGATGCTTTGAGCAGGAAATGTTTTCTTATGTAGGAATTCAGAGTCAAGACTTTAGGTTTTGATAACCTTAAAGAAATGTACGGAGATGATCCAAATTTTAAGGAGGCATATGAGGCATCTGAGAATCCAATTCTCAGGGATAGAAGACAATGGAGTGAATACATGATCCAAGATGGATTATTGTTCAGGGGAAATCAGCTATGTATTCCAAAATGATCCATGAGGGAGAATTTTCTGAAGGAAAAACACAGTGGAGGATTGGATGAAAATTTCGGTCATGACAAGATGTTCTCAAAGTTGAATGGCTCATATTTTTGGCCAGGGATGAGGACAGATGTGAAGAAATTTTTGGACAGGTGAAGAATTTGTCAGCACATGAAAGGAAAAAGGTAGAACACAGGGTTATACCAACCATTTCCCATACTTAAAAGGCTGTGGGACGCAGTGAGCATGGATTTTGTATTGGGACTGCCAAGGACACAAAGAGGATATGATTCAATCTTTGTGGTAGTCGACATATTTTCAAAGATGGCACATTTTATACCATGCCAGAAAACTAGTGACGCAACTCATATTGTGAACCTGCTTTTTAAGGAAGTCATCAGACTTCATGGGTTTCCAAGGAGTATCGTTTTTGATTGAGATAACAAGTTCATGGGACATTTATGGAGGACCTTATGGAAGCAGTTGGGGACAAGTTTTTCTTTTAGCTCAGTGTAATATCCTTAGACATATGGAAAGACAGAAGTCATAAATAGGAGCTTGGGATATTTGTTAAGAAGCTTAGTGACTGAACACCACAGTCAGTGGGATCACATTCTTCCACAGGCGGAATTTGCTTACAATGATTCACTCAATAGAAGCACAGGGCAGAGTCCATTCCAGATTGTATATGGAATGCAGCCAAGGGGAGTTTCTGAATTGAAATTTGCAGAACAAGATGAATTTAGGAGTGCTAGTGTAGAGGACTTTGCAGAAGGAATGAAGGAGCTGCATAGCCGAATCAAGGAGCGATTGCAGAGTTCAAGTCAAGAATACAAGCGGAGAGAAGATCAACATAGGAGAGAACTTCAATTTGAGGTTGGCGATCTGATTCTTACACATCTGAGGAAGGAGATATTCCCGAGGGGAACGTATAACAAACTGAAGATGAAAAATATTGGACCATGCAAGGTCATCAAAAAATTTGGGGCAAATGCATATGAGATTGAATTACCCGATGAGGTCGGAATCTCACCGATATTCAATGTTGTGGATTTGTACCCTTACAGAGTTGAAGAAGAAGGAGCAAAGGATGAGCAAGAATAAGTTCAATGGACAAAACAAATGCCTGTAGTTGAAAAGATGTAGATGGAAAGCATAATTGACAAAAGGATTAGCAGAAAGACCAGGAGGAAAGAGTACTTTGAATACTTGGTCAAGTGGAAGGGACATCCAGTTGAAGATGCCAGTTGGGA
>ML855705.1:12882-31506 GCA_009831015.1 Picea engelmannii | reverse complement strand
AGTTCAAACTATATTTCCAGAACTTGAGGAGGAAGGAAAAATCATATTGGAGCCTGAAGCCATCATTGACACAAGAATTCGCCAGCTGAGGAATAGATCCATTTCAGAGTATCTCATTAAATGGAGGAAACTACCGGTTGAAGATTCCACTTGGGAAGATGAGTATTTTATACAGAAGCATCCAGAGTTACTCATGCGTTGCGGACAACACTTGTCTCAAGGGGAGGGGCATGTTAATCCCTAGTATTGGCTCATTACCCCTTAATTGGGGCATATTACATTAGTAATGTTATTTTATTTATGTCATCTTTATTCCATTAGTTGTAATTATACCTCCTAGTCTCCTATATATACCAAGGACACATTTTCATTTGGAATCATCTTTTACTTGAACATTTATGTGGGGTAAAAGGAGGTTTCCCCCTCGAAGAGGATTATTATTTGAAATTATCTCTTTTTCAAGGAGTTGAGTACTTATTCTGAGGTTTTTCTATGCTATATTGATATTTGGTTCATAACATTTTCTGCAGTTCTAATGTTTACCTTCTTGATATTTAATGGTGCAACATGATCTTATGAATCTATCTTTGGACCTTCTATTTCCCTTTCTCCTTCAACTTTTGGGATCTAGATATTGCTTGGGTTTTCTTCTGTTGGGTCTCTTCTTCTACGACATGATAACAGTGTACTAACTATCTGACTATTTCTTTCTTCTGATTCTGATATGTTGGGACTATCTCAAATTATGGTTCTTCAAATATCATGTCTCTTACCACCTCCAGTGTTTTATCTATCTCTGGACTTTCATGCTCAAAGGAAAATGTAACCACAAAATTATGCTGCATTTCTTCTTAATTTGTAGCTTCTCTGGGTTGTTCCTGTTATGTGTACCAGTTCTTTGGAATGCCTTCTAATGTGTGAATAAACTGGTGTTGTCATTCTTCTGGTGGTACTAATATCCATTGAACCATGCATCTATCTACATGTTCTCTGGGTTGTCCAAATCCATCATGTTTCCTCAAAAATCTGTTCTCTCGCTCTACATCAAATGTAATGCAATGTAACATTTTTCACTAAAACTAGTTGTTGATCTTCTCCTTATGTGTTCCCCACCAATGAGAAGGTGTAGCTTTCAAAGAAATATCTAATACTGGTAATCTCTAATTTTCTACTACTACTGATTCAAACTTCATTAAAAATTATTTTAAGTCATTAAGACCATAAAAAGTAGGATGATCTCTTACCTCTGAACCAATCCATCTTAGTGCACGCGCCATTCTGGCACATCTTCT
The DNA here is from genome assembly GCA_009831015.1 of Picea engelmannii. Taxonomy (NCBI): domain Eukaryota; kingdom Viridiplantae; phylum Streptophyta; class Pinopsida; order Pinales; family Pinaceae; genus Picea; species Picea engelmannii. The sequence continues at coordinate 30,214 of ML855705.1, read as the reverse complement.
GGTAGATAATTCATATAGTCGTTGCTTCTAGTTCTGCAGTCCTATGTCTGAGTCTAAAGTACAAGAACTAATACTCCTCCAACTCAACATTCCATCTACAGTTGGGTTGATATAATCCTCTTCGTGTGCAGTAGTTCTATACAACTAATTTACATCTTCTGTAGTAAAATTTCTTGTCACAGGTTCCACATACCTTCCTTCTTCTGAGGGATTCAATGGCGCAATCACTTTGTACTCCCCTGATTCAAATATCATATTCCTAGTATTTAAGTTAATATTAGCCTGGTTATCAGAAGCTCAATCCAGACCCAACAATGATGGATATGGAGAAGTATTATCTACTATGTCAATGACCTCAAAGTCTTCCATGGTGTGCACACCATCTGTATCCATTGGTATCCATTTCAATCTTCCAATTGGCACCACTCTATGCTGATTTGTGAACTTCAACTGGATAGGTGAGTACGTCAATTGAGGTTCTCCCATAGCTTCCCATGTCCTTTTAGGAAAAACATTGACTTCAGATCCTAAGTCTAATATGATATCACCCATATTGAAATCTCCTATGTTTGCATTCAACCTGAATTCTCTACTTTTTCTTCTCTTCTTACAAACTTGATTGACCCTCTTGGGTTCTAATTTCATTTCTTCTCTAGAATTACACTTCTCTAACAAACACTGTAATATTTGTAAATAATTTTTTTCATTCAACAACTTCACACAAGACCTTAAAAAGTTTGTTAAGTTACTTGCTCTGAAGGCTTCTCTTTGTTGGTATGACCAAATAATGGAGGCATGGCATAAATTGGTACCTCATCTATTGGTTGTGTTCCTGAATAGACACAATGTTTTCTTTCATAATCTCCTTCAAAGCTTCTTTGAATATCTCTTTCTCTTTGTGCACATCAAAATTTTGTTCAGGTGTTGTATTCTTCCTAACCCACTAGTATTGGTCATTATCTTTCTTTGTTGCATCTTCTCCTGTCTTTTCTTCACCTCTAGTAACTATGTTGATCTTTTTCCCATCCTCTTCTTTGTTTTCCACAACAATCCATTGTACATTCTGATTGTTCTGGTTCCTCTTTTCATGTATCTTTACCAGAAGTGTTGGACAATATTCTGTCTCATGGTCTATTGTGCAACAATACATACATGTTGCAGGTGGCAGTGGAAAATATCTTGCATAGTGTCCATGTTTATGAAAGTTGTGACAAACTACCGGTCATCTACCTCCTCCAAAGCCTCTTCCTCCGTGACCACCTCCTCTATAGCCTCTTCTATTACCCTGATTAACTTTGTGTGGTGTATTATACTGAGGTCCCTGTTATAACCCTATTTTTCACAACACATGCTTACTTGGCATTAGGTCATCTCAGATTCGTTCTTTGCCAAAACACTACTGAACAACTCTTCTTAAAAACCCCTTTAATAAAGGCCCACGCACCCTGCTCCATTACTGCACGCATGTACATGCTAGCTAACCCAAGACAACCCATGTGTACCTACAAAAGCATGAAAAAAGGAAAGTTGCTGACGGAACACACAACTTTGGGTAAGTTAACTAAACCTTTCAGCCATGCATGGCCGGTCATTCGACCAAATACCTAGCTCCTTATAACCTATAAAATAAAGGGTAGGGGTCCCATTTGAAAGGAGGAGAATCATAGTAAAGAAACTATACCCGATTAAGCATTCCCTTTGTCCCAACATTTAGACATCCTTGTGCAAAGATAAGTATAGAGAAAAGTAGTTGGAAGACAGTGGAAGAAGATCCCAGGACCAAGATCGAGGAGCAGTAGCCAAATTTATCATGGTAAGGTATCATTGTGAAGTCAATAAAATAATTTCTTTTCCCGTCTCACCATATGAGATTGTCATTATTGAAATATTGATTGTGTGATTGATTAAATATCTAACACGTTAGTTCATAGATCAAATGCATGTGGAGTTCTTTGTTTGTCTTTAGTGAATGCAGGTTATCATTGGTAGGAGAGTTGCAGCCAAAGAACGACCAAGCGCAAAAAGGGATCGACATCAAACACAAAAAATAAGGTACGTCAACTTAATCTCTTCAACCTTGTGTTTATGTATGAGTAATGGGGGTTTAGGCATGGGATGATGGTAAAAAGTAAGAATATGTAGGTCATTTATGCATGCATGATAAAACCCTTAGTGCTAGTCCACGGGAGGGATTTCCCACCCACAACAGAATTGGCAACCATACTGTGGATCTCTAGGGTTTCTGGGAATGTTTTTTCTTGGGTATTTTTAAAAACTGGTTTCATTCCTTGTTTTTAAAGTTTTTGCAAAAGTTTGAGCTTGCAGAGTTTCTGGTCTTCCATACCAATTATCTCTGTTTCTTTGTTTGACTGCATTTTTTTTTAGACCCACAGAGGTACACGGGGCTTGTATAAGGTTTGAAAACGTATATCCATGCCCTACCTTCCCACAACCCACGTGTACACGCTAGTTGAGGAAGTGTCAGTCACGTGTATGATTCCATAAAATTTCTTTTAGAGAGGTAGTCATACTCTCCCTTGTTAGAAATAATCCTTCTCAGGGGTTTTCTGGAACTCTTTCTAGTCTTTGTTGTTTGCATTCTATATCTTATCTTTCACCTCAGATTGGTTTGTTCTATGAAGTTTTCCTTGAATTGTTTTCTTTTTGTTTCTTCTGTTAAAGTAAGTGTTTGAGTCTTCAAGAGATCTCGGTTCTTAGTACTAGTGGTCTTTGCCTAGGCTTGATTTCTTGGCTTTTCATTTGTCCTAGAGTTTCAAAGATACACGTGGCCTATATAAGGCCTGAATGCGTGTACATGCGCCCTGACTTTACACAGCTCACGTGCATATGCTTGTTGTTAAACTGTCAACAGCGTGGCTGTGCAGAAAATTCTTGTTTAAGGTAAGGCATACATCCTTTCCTTTGACAAGAGTTATACCTCTCAGGTTTTTGGGTCTCTGTCATAGTGGTTAGTAACTTAGGTTTGATCATAGCAATAGCTTTCTTTTTTTTCATTAAGAAGTTTTCTTCAAAATTTTCTTTTCATAGGGTTTTTAGACAAGTGTGAGAGTCCAGTTTTAATTTTCTTGTGTGTTATTTTTAAAGTGACTCTTTGCGACTTTCACTTAGGCCAAAAGTTTTCTTGGTCTTTATTTGTTGATATTTTTCTTTTTTGCTTTGTGATCATTCAAATAAAAAAAAAATCTTTTATTTCTTTGTTTGGTTAACTAGTGTTGGTTTGCATTAGTAATCAGGAAAAGTCTTTTCTTTCATAAGTTCTTGATGGTTTACTTAGATCATAAGTAGCTCGTAGTTGAGTGAAATCCTGCTTTGAGTTTGCTGTTTAAAGATCTTAGAATTTTTTTTTTAGTTTGAAAAGTTGTTTTCAAGAAGAAGTTATTTTGTTTCCAATTTTCTGTTTATTTGTTTTTCGTCTTTCAAACATCACTAGTTTCACTTTCATAACCTTTGACTTAAGACAAGCCATAAAAATTCACGCTAAATCTAAAATTCATTATAATTTTTATGTTTGTAGGGTCAACCAACTAGTTTAGGGTTAGGGCCTTGAATTAGGTTGGAGAGGAAACTCTTCAAGGCCATTAAATCAAACATTGGAGTCTGAGTTAGGGTGTGTCCAAGTCCAATATCGTGAAATTTATCCGAGACCCCCCTCTAACAAAGGGGCTAAACACGAGGTCGCATGCGGAAAAGTAGTGGAGATAACCCCTCCAAAGCTGGATCAATTGTGGTGGAGAACACATATAGAGGGCTTGTCTTGGGATTTCATCGATTGCATTTGCCACGGAGCTTCATGGGTCTTGAATCCGTTCGAAGTCCTCAGTTGTCTTCCGAACCACTTGCCTTCGATACCCTTGACAGGTTTTGGGCTCGATACCCTGCTCATTGTGGTCTACTCGACTGTCGATTGTACCCACCTGATGATTGTTCACGCACTGGCAACCTAGTTGCCTATCTTTTTTAGAGACATACACAGGTGATTGCAGGGGTATACCGTGGTACCTAGGACAGACATTGGGCCACACTTTTCAGAGTATACCTGGAGGGTGCTTCCGTGTTCAAGTTGCACTTGAAATGGTAAGTTGCTCTAGTGTTGGTTGTTGTAACTGTTCTTCCAACTAGTTTAGTATTTGCTTGTTTTATCTTATAGGGATTTTCCTAGTGTGTGTTGTTTTTGAACGAATAGAAAGTCCTAGTGTGTCTTTGATCTTCTCACACAGTGGAGGATCATGAGCTCTGTCAGTCACAAAGGCTTCTTGGCCTACTGCCGGTTGCACTGGAGCCACCCCCGCCACCACTAAGGCGAAAGCTAGACCAACAAGGGTCTTTTGAAGCAACCGGGTCATTGAAAATCACACCTAACCAAACTCTGTTAAAGGACCTTTCGACACCTTTAAAGCGGGTGGTCATGGAGGAAAACCCTGTCTCTTCTTTTGGGAATCCTCATATTCCCGCCATGATTGTCATCAAAGGGGGTGTTCCACCTCCTACCCCACTATTGCCAGTCCGAGCCACCATGGTCTCGAATGCCTCTACCTTGAGCATTGGTCCGATCCCATCTTTCACACAGAGTGTGACAGGCCCTCTGTTCTCATACGATATTCCTAGCTCAGGTACAAGTCCTATACTATCCTACTCCACTTTGCAGACTTTAGGTCTGGGGGTAGGGAGCTCTAAAGCTCCTCTGCAAGGACCCATGGGGGGCACTTCAGCTCCTTTTAACTCTTTCCCTTATGGGGGAGGTCATATACCTTTTTTGTCCCCTTCACTCGGCAGTACCCACCAGCAATCCATCGGGCCAAACACACACCATAGTTCAATTGGAGTAGGGAGTCAAGGACCACCTTCTCATAATATGCTAGTAGGGTCGACACCATTTTATTTGTTCGGTGTGTTTGGTAACAACACTTTCTCATCTGCTTCTTTCCCGACCAGGGGAAACCTCGGTTATGGCCAAACTAATCCTATGCAGGGCACTATTCCTGCACAGGGGGCAAACCTAGGAACTTCTTTCACATCAGGACCTTGGAATTCTTGGCAAGGATCAGTTCCCTCATCAGGAATGTTGATCCGGGGCAATTTTTTTCATAACCAATGGAACCTCGGACAAGGTGCTATGCCTATGCCCATGGGATTGGCATGGGGCAACCCTTTCCAAATTCCTCCGACTATACTGCACACCCAATCATCTATGTCCTATTTTGGGAACCAGTTGATGATGTCTCCTCACACGTAGAATTTGTATGCTGGTCATGGCCATGGTTTCTACCAGAACCCTGGCCAACAACCCAACTTTTCCTTGCAACCTAGTGCCAGTCAAACTCCAGGCCCCTTTTCCCATGGTTATCACCAACAACCCAAACTACCTTTACTGGCAACCTTGCATTTTCCATACTTAACAAGGTTGTTGAATGACCCTATCTGTCACGATCCACATTGGCCCCCTATGCCAACAAATTTTCCTTTGGACATACCAAAGTTCGAAGCCAAGCCTAACGAAGATCCAGGAGATCATGTGACCACCTTCCTTCTTTGGTGCTCGTCTAAATCATTGAAAGATGACTCCATACAGTTGCGATTGTTTCAATGTACTCTCATTAGGAGTGCCGTGAAATGGTACATTGAGCTCGACCACTCAAGATACTCTTCCTTCGGTGAATTGGCAATGGATTTCCTAAACCATTTCCAATTACTTGTGAGATACGACACTGGCACAAAATTGCTGGCCAATTTTGAATAGACAAAAGCGGACCATATCTCTGATCACATCCGAGAATGGAGATGCTGGAAGAGTTTAATTAAGTTGCCAGTCCCACCAACATTCCTGCTCGAGTGGTTCCTTAAGTCTTTGGTCCCACAGTTATCCAAAGACGTTGCAACGTCGGGAGTGTTTTTCGAAGAAGATGCCATCATGAGAGCTCAACAGCTTGAGGTAATCTACTCTCAGTCTGGTTTATTGTACGAGATCTTGCCAGATGCACAACGCTCAATACTTGATAAAACCAGATAGAGAGCTGGACCACATGCTGATGGTATTGTTGGTTCAACACAAACAAAGCTCGCTAAACAAATAATGAAGCAATTGCAACAATTTTCTATACAACACACAACAACCAACCAAACTACTGTTTTGGCTGCTCCCCCTACCCAAATGTTGGATGTACACACAGTTCAATAGACAAATCCAAAGGCCACCCAACAGCCTGATGGAAAGAAAAAAAAATGAAATAAGTGCAAGGGGGTTAAGAAACCCACTAATAATGATAGCGGGGGAAACACTGAGAAACGAAAGGCGAGGTATCCGTGCAACCTATGTGCAGAAGACCACCTGAACCACCAATGTCCTCGGCTTGCAGAGGCCCAAAAGTTTGTGACACAACAACAGCCTGCCGTGTTAACCAATCCATTTCAACATGGGAAAAACCTAACCCAAGCCTCTACAAGAACGGAAGGGGACAGTCAAGGACCCTCTCCATCTTCGAACAATCCTGCATCCATGAATGTGTATATGATGAAGGGTGATACTTTTATATCGAATAGAGTGCATGACTACAGTAAACCAAGCACTTCTGAGAAGGGAAAAGAAGCCGAAATCCCATCTCTTCCTCTCCAGATCGAGAAGACTTTGGGTGAAACAATGACACACATCCCAAAAGGTGAGTTCAAGAAATCTTCTCACAACCCAAACATAAGGGCCGCCCATAACTATTTAGTGGTGGAGGATTTGTCCCAAACCCCTTGTGCGATGTCTGCTTTGGAGGTCCTCCAAAGCTGCCCTTCCCAGAGGAAAGCTTTGTTAGCCGCTTTAGGATCTACCAAGACTTGTAATATGGGTACAATCATGATAGATACAACTGACTTAAAACCTCGTCTACCTTACCATGTAGCATTTTAGATAGTAGTGTCTTACCCCACAAAAAATTTTACTCAAAACATTTTTTGCACGGTGGTTGATGAGGGCACCTCGACATGCATTATGTTGTTGGCATGTTGGAAGGCCATTGGCCAACCCATTTTGTCTCCATCAACTACTCTTCTCACTGCTTTCGACGATCATTCATTCCGACCACATGGTATCATTCCCTCTTTCCCCATGCAGTTAGGAGGGAAGACCATGTGTGTCGAGGTAGAAGTAGTCGACGCATCCCTCAACTACAATCTCTTGTTAGGAAGGAGTTGGAATTATGCTATGCAAGAAGTGGTTGCTACAGTTGTCCATGTCTTGTTGTTTACACATGAGGACTGGATTGTGACCATTGATCAATTGTCTTTCTCCAGACCTGACCCTTCACTGGGGGCATCTATGGCCCCGATGATTGATAATCCCCAACTGGGCGTAGTCAATGTAGGGGTTGGTTTGTGACCATATTTTATGGGTAATTTCGATTACCCACCCCCTCAAGGCGATGTTAAGTTCATATAAAGAGATTTTCCAAGTTTCATCATTTCGCATGACTTACTTCAACGATTCGTGGATACTTCCTTCCCCATCGGCCATGATGGAAGGGACAGGGCACCCTGGCATGTCCATGCCCTTGTCTGTAGCCAAAGTAGTGTACTCTTTAGTCTAGCAAGATTCAGACGACACCAATCCAACTCCTGCACAAGAGTTAGATCCGATTCTAGAGCCTATTTGGGCTCAAGGTTCTCTCGCTAATATCGATGTGTTAGACTTAGTATTTCCCTCCGATGAAGCAATAATTGAAGCAATGACTAGTCTGGCCAAACCCTGGGATGATCTCCATCACCGATAATACTTCCTCCTAGAGTTAAGCATAATCGAAGCAGGAGAATTCACCTTAACTATGACTAGAGATAGGTATTGTTCTATTAATCCCTTAGCTACTCATGAGGTTTATGCTGAGGGTAATATGGTAGCTATCGCTGAAACTATGCCGATTAATATCTCTAGAACCCCTGGCATAGTGGAGAATGTTTTCATCGGAGCTGACTGTTCCCCTGAAGAGATTCAAGTCTACACAGATATTTTTAAATAATTTCGCGATGTTTTTTCCTGGTCCTACAAGGAAATGCCAGGCATTGATCCAAATATAGTCAAACATGAAATCACAACTTATCTTGATGCCAAGCTAGTTTGGCAGAAGCTTTGTCCAGTTAATCCTAGGAAAGCAACAGCCATTAAGGTTGAAGTTGAGAAATTTCTCAAAGATGGTTTTATCTACCCTATCCATCTGACCCAATGGGTGTCAAATCCGGTGCCAGTCAACAAGAAATAGGGCACGATTCGCATATGTACGGACTTCCGTGATTTAAACAAGGCCTGTCCAAAAGATAATTTTCCCACACCATTCATTGACTAGATAATCGATGAATGTGTAGGTTGCGAGGCATTTTCTTTCATGGATGGTTTTTCGGTATATAATTAGATACAAATCAAACCCGAAGACTAACACAAAACAACATTCATTTGTCCATGGGGTACATTCGCGTATCGTAAGATGCCTTTTGGTCTCAAAAATGCTGGAGCGACCTTTCAGCGGGCCATGTCTTTTTCTTTCCATGATCTCAAGCATATAGTCGAGGCCTATTTAGATGATTTAGCATCTCGATATCACAAGAGAACGAATCATCCTACACACCTCCGACTTATCTTTGAGCGTTGTCGCTACTTCCGGATTCTCTTGAATCCAAACAAGTGCATCTTTTGTGAAACATCAAGACATTTGTTAGGTTTCATAGGGTCAACAACAAGGATCATGGTCGATCCTCTCAAGGTTGAGGCAATAGTTCAATTGTCTCCCCCACGCACAATCCTTCAACTTCAGAGTCTACAGGGCAAGGCGAATTTTTTAAGGTGTTTCATCGCCAACTATGCTGAGATAACAAAGGGATTTATGTTCTTACTGAAGAAAGACATTCCTTTTTATTGGGACGATGCTGCTCAACGCTCCTTCAAAGCATTGAAACATGCCCTCACAACTGCCCCTTTGCTTCATCCACCCAACTATAACAAAGATTTCTTATTATACCTGGCTCTAGCAGATTCAACCATCGACATGGTCTTAGTTTAGGAAGATTATTTTCTCTCATAATATGTGATCTATTACCCGAGCTGAGGCCTAGTAAGACTGGAACTCAATTATTCTCATATTGAAAAACTTACATTGACAACAGTCCATGCTGTTCAACGGTTCTGTCATTATGTTCTATTTTGCAAGACCATCGTCATTGCCATTGTGAATCCATTTCAATATGTTTTGACATGACGAGTAATAGGTGGAAAGATCAGTATTTGGATAGTCATCCTCCAAGAATTCGACTTAGATTTCGTTTCAGAAAAATCCAAAAAGTCACTGGTCTTCACAAAACTTATTTTCGAACTTCTAGTCGAGTCAAGTGATGTTGTGCCCGAAGAATCACCTATTCAAGGAGATATGTTTTTGATATCATCTTCAGACCCTTGGTACGGAGATATTCTAGTCTATCTCCAGACTTTGAAGTGCCTCACCTTTGCTTCTCGTGACGAGAGTCACCGTATACGTCATTAGGCCAAGAATTATCTCATCCTTTAGAATGCTCTCTATCGTCGAGGGGTAGAATGTGTTCTTTCCCGATGCCTCACTCATGAAGAAGCAGAGCTCGTGCTTAACAATTGCCATACTGGAGCATGTGGCGGTCATTTGTCTGGGTTGGCAAAAACCCAAAATATTTTACAAGCTGGTTAATTCTGGCTGACACTAATCAAAGATTGTATTGAATCGGTCAAGAAGTGCCAACCGTGTCAGATCTTCATCCCTCTCCCATGTTTCCTATCATCACAGTTGGTCCCTTCACCAAGTGGGGAATTGATTACACTACACGCAACCCTCCTTCAGTAATGGGGTACTGTTATATCATTGTAGCCATAGACTACTTTACAAAGTGGGTTGAAGCTATGCCAACGTTTAAATATGATGGAGAGACTGCAACTCTCTTTTTGTTCAACCAGATAATCACAATGTTCCACATCCCGAGAGAGATTGTCACTGACCATGGTAGTCACTTTCAAAACCAAATGCTGACCAAATTAACATCAAAGATTGGATTGCAGAAAGAACATTTGTCACCCTACTACCCCCAAGAAAATGGTCAGGTGGAAGCTGTAAATAAATCTCTTAATACCATCCTACAATGAACGATCAACTCAGCCAAGTCAAATTGACATTTGATGTTATACTCAACATTATGAGCTTACCGAACGTCTGTTAAGATTGCAACTGATTTCTCACCTTTTCAACTCATTTATGGGCTAGAAGTAGTCTTTCCTATAGAATGTCAGATCCCGTCCCTAAAATTGGTAGTACAGTTACTGCCAGACACTTCTCCACTTGAAGAAAGGTTATTATACCTTGAGCAGCTCAATGAGTAGTGTCGTGATGTGGCCTTGGCCAATAAGTCTCACAAACAAAAAGTCAAGTGTCAGTATGGTCGATCCATTCATCCTCAGATTTTCAATGAAGGCAACCTTTTCCTGGTCTATGACCAAGACAAGGACCCCCTAGGGGTAGGCAAATTCAAACCCATGTGGTTCAGACCGTTCATCATAAAAGAGGTTCTAAAAAAGGGTGCTTATCGTCTAGTTGACTTTGAGGGAAATGCTTTGGCTGAGCCTAGAAATGGGCTCTACCTCAAGAAGTATTAATCATAGGTAGGTTACTTTGGGTAACTTTTTGTAACATATGTATAGTCTTTGTACTATTACTTTCTGGTTTCTTTTAGTATTATGGACGTGTTGTTTTTGATTTTATATTTTGTCACTGTGGAAGATGTCAAGTGAATCAGAGGTGTTCATTGGGCACGCAGATGGTGCTAGCCGGCATACTCGGAGGCTTGCCTATGCAGCTTGGGTAATTTTTATACCTTAGGGCCAGTTATTATCTTCAGGAGGTATATGTTTAGGTGACACCACAAAAAATTTCGCTGAGTATAGTGCAGTTATTGAGTTTCTTTGTGACACCCTGTCATTTGGTATCTCTCATCTTCGGGTCTATTTAGATGCTCAGTTGGTTGTGTCTCAGTTAAATAGAGTCTGCCGTGTTCATGATCCAACTTTACACTGACGATTCCTTAGGGTACATCTCTTAGAATAGAGCTTTGATTATATTACATATTTTCATGTTCCTAGGAGATTAAACCAAGTTACAAATACTCTAGCTAATCACATTTTAGACTGGCATCTCACACACATATAAAAAGACATACACATAAACATGTAAATACATTTTTAAAGGAAAATATGATCCATAAAACACAAAAAGACATAAAAATCCATATATAATATCATAATCATCAGAGTACATATGTGGATGCAAGCACCTAAAAAAGATGACCAGTAACGAGTCATGGGGCTTATGCCCTCAAAAAATATATACAAGTAGAGCTCTCGACATGTGAAAAGTCTAGACTAACTAAGGTCAGGGCCCGTGGGTCCTGTTGTAATAATCAACAATGTTTTCCAAACGCCAGAATAGCCGGACCCACGTCTGTGGTACCCCCACTACATGAGGTTGCATAGATGGTGGCAAATCCTCAATCTTTTCCATGGGGATGGTGCGAGTGAGTGAGGTAAAATTTCTCTCAACTCGTCTCAACCTCACTGACTGGAATCTCTCCTGCTGCTGTTGGTCCCCCTGTGGCAGTAGGTGCAGCCCCTGGCCAAGGACGATGCCTATTCCTCGCATAATCTGCAGGTCACACTGGTCCCACATCTGCACACAATAGACACATATCTGTCAAATACTCTGGTATAAAAAATGATATATATAAAAACAACATAAAAATTATATATGTTTAAAAAAAATTGATGCAAACTTACCCATCTCGCCTCACTCCTCTCCTAGAGGTACAGGGATCTCGGGATCTCTTGAGAAATCAATCCTAGCATAGGGATAATCCTTTATGACTGGGATCTGCCATGACAACCAAGCAAAAAAGTCATAATTGAAGGAATCATTGGTCCTTCCACCACCCTGTTGTGGCAATAACATTGCCCATCTACAAACCACAGGAAGAGAGGCTTGATGTCCTCATACCACCACTCGAGGACTGAAACTAGGAACTCTTTCAAAGAAGAAAGAGCCCTGAACCTAAAGTTCCTCTACGTTCACAACTGGAAATCTGTTAGCTGCCTCTTCATACAATCCAACAGTGTAGTGCTCCAGTCAAATATCTGTGCATTTAAGCACTAGACTACATAGTTCATTTGTGCACAAGACGCTTGATGTAGAGCCGTAGAACTAGTCATCCACCCAATAAGAAACACAATCACCCATGGTGATAAATTGATAATCCTGCTTATGAGTACCTGCGAGCTCGATTGGTCTGTACCCGCCTCACAATGAATTCCTATCAGTTCCGATATATTGTGAGGCCCAACAGGAAATGTCCAGAAATTGACGGGTTCCCCTCTCCTGGAGAGGCCAATCAAAAAGTATATATCCTTTGTAGTGGGCACCAGTGACTGCCCCTCTAGCATAAAATCTTTTGCATCAGGGTGCCAATATTCAACTAAGGCATTCAGTAGCCTAGGTTGTTCTTGCATGAAAGGACACAGAAAGATCTTGAGCAAGACACATTGCATTAACACCGCCAGAACGTTAGGGTCTTCCCCAACTAGTGCACTAATATCTTCATGCTCTCGTTCTCTCCATTACACATACATCCTGCACATGGGAAATTTTTTAGAGGGTTAGGCCTTGCTTTTTAAACATTTTTTGCACTCATTGGAGGGTCCACGTGGGCTGTTGTGATGACAGTCGCGTGTACACACGCTCTAACATCAAACAGAGCGAGTGTACACACGAGCTGTCATAAGACAGCCCGCATGGACCTAGGTCCGACCTTTTAGAGGTCGACGCCTCCCCAAAAAACCAAATTAAATGCATATAAAAAGAATTAAAAGGAAAAAGGAGGTATTTTATACTTACTTGGTCCAAACGGATGGTCATTTCATCCACTATAGCTCCCAGAATCACCACTTTTACCAAAGGGGTTTTTTCATGCCAGAGTCAATTTCCAAATCAACAATGTTGATAATGAGCTGCTAGCTTCTATTTATAGAATTTTTGTCCCTTTTTTGTCACTTTTTTGGCCCCCCTTATCGTTTTCTCTAAATTGAAAACCATTTAGAGTGATTCAGGAGCTTTTATGGAAAGTTACGTTCAGGTATCAGGACATTTTTTGGAGTTTTGGGTCACTTTTGACAGTCCGTGGGAAAAACTTCAGATGGTCAACTTGAGCATATAGGTTAGGTTTCCACCCCTACTTTTGTATCTCGTTGTCTTTATCTCTTTGCCATAGGATCGATCCCATCATGATGTGACATAGAACCATCATTGCTGCTTTAGAAGTGTCGCGATTTGGTGGTAGAGCTTACCGAAACATGGATGCCCTAGGTAGATCCTGGTTGCATTATGGTGTCCATGCTGTCAATAATGACTGTAGGCTCAGGAGTCCTTTTAGTTTTTCCTGATTATGAGTTTGAGCCTCATTTGCATGACTCTTTATTAGTCTTGACCTCACCCTCGGGACTCCCAAAATAGGACGAGTCTTCTTTTAAGCCCTTTTCAGACCCTCTAAACATGAAAATATTGTCGAGCGATCTTGTGGCCTTTCATGCTCGTTAAACTGAAATTTGAAGTCACGTCTATCTGACGGTAGTTTAACCCTTTTTCGGTCCAGACAGTCAACTGTACGAACAAAGGTATACTCTAGAGGCTTCGGGTCCCTAGAAGAGTACCCTCAGGTATAATTTTACCCCTTTTTCGGGCCTGAGGGACTAAATTTACAAAAAAGGACCCCCACGGAGTCCATAGTTAAGCTCTTTTCAGACTCCCTAAAATTGAAAAGATCATCGAGTGACCTTATTCTTTCACACTCGTTAAAATGGTCCAGAAGAACATTCCTGACGGAGTCCATAGTTAAGCTTTTTTCAGACTCCTTAAAAATGAAAAAATGGCCGAGTGATATTGTCTTTATCACACTTGTTAAAATGGTTTTGAATAGATGTCTTGTCGGTGCTAGTTTACCCCTTTTTCAAACCGACTAGACTACCTTCGAAAAAGGTACCCCAGTGGAGTCTCCTTTTACATTTTTTTAGATTCTCTAACTATGAAAAACCATCGAGCTTACCTTCTTTGGGCTCGTTAAAATTACATCGAAGGACATTACCATTGTGTGTTTTATTAATCACATTTGCATACCCATGTCTTCGGCCTAATGCCGACTCCATGTTTCTGTCAACTGAACCATCTGAAGCATGCCTTATACGCAAGCCCTGTAGCACTTTGCCTCTACATCTTGACACCTTTGGCCCCTAGAGGATTTTTCCCGAGTGTCCTTTTCTTGCATATGTCCCTTTGCCCTAAGCATCCCTGTGTTCTGTGCACTTGGAACTAGTATGTTTGTGACACTCGATCCTCCTTTGTAACGTAGCATTCTTTTATTCTTTTTCAAGCTTTCCAACATTATTGAAAAAGACAAAAAAAAAATCAAATATACCCTAAAAAGAGGAAGGGAAAAGTATTTTCTTTGTATTGGTAGCACAATGAGTCGCCCTTGGATAAAGAACATCTTTCAGTTTGTTCGTCAAACCCTGGGATTTAATATGACCTTAGGAAGCTGTTTCCGCTACATTGAGTTGTGTCCTCCTCTGTTTGGTTATTCTTCCAAACATATGGAGAGTTTGCGTTGCCTCCTGCGTCGTAAACTTATGTTAGTGCCATGATGCTTGAGTCTCATCTTTTGTCGTGTTATTATCCAAGGTAATTTTTTCTAAGCCTAAGTCGGCCCCTCTGCAGTTTGTCTCTTTCCCTCAAGCCCGACCATCCTCAAAGTCCAATCAAGTCTTTGTTCGAAATCAATGAAGTCTTCAGTCTGATCATCAAGATTCTCTAGTCCATGACAGACGAGCCATCGAAGACCCATGGGTAGTGAAGTCGTACACTCATATTACACTCCTACCTGAGTTTTGAAGATTTTGAAGTTGTTTCTCGAGCTCTAAAGACCTCATCTCCAACCATCAAGACTTATCATCTTCTAGAAGATGGATACTCTACATGCATATCTTTTTGATTTCAAGATGTAGCTCCGCTGTGTATTGCTCACATCTACACTTTATATAGTTATATGGCATGGATCTACAATGTATTTGATTGGTAGCCATGATTTTATCTCATCCCGAGCATGGGTATGCCCACCTCGGTGAGACAATTATTATTTTGCAGAAGGCACCTCCCAATTTCTGGTCCCTGGGCTCACTTGTTTGGAACATTGGTGAAGATTGTTAATGTATTTCAGCCATTAGATGCTCTTCTGACCTCACACATTAGGGGGCATCTGCTATAACCCTAATTTTCACCATACATGCTTACCTAGCATCAGGCCATCTCAGATTCCTTCTTTTCCAAAACACTACTGAACAACTCTTCTTAAAAAACCCTTTTATAAAGGCCCATGTGCCCTGCTCCATTACTGTGCATGTGTACACACTAGATAACCCAAGACAGCCTGCGTGTACCTACAAAAGCATGAAAAAAGGAAATTTGTGGATGGAACACACAACTTTGGGTAAGTTAACTAAACCTTTCGGCCATGCATGGCCGATCATTTGACCAAATACCTAGCTCCTTCTAACTTATAAAAGAAAGGGTGGGGGTCCCATTTGAAAGGAGGAGAATCATAGTAAAGAAACTATACCCGATTAAGCATTCCCTTTGTCCCAACCTTTAGCCATCCTTGTGCAAAGATAAGTATAGAGAAAAGCAGTTGGAAGACAGTGGAAGAACAGCCCAGGACCAGGATCGAGGAGTAGTAGCCGAATTTATCATGGTAAGGTATCATTGTGAAGTTAATAAAATAATTTCTTTTCTTTTCCCGCCATATGAGATTGTCATTATTGGAATATTGATTGTATGATTGATTAAATATCTAACCCGTTAGTTCATAGATCAAATGCATGTAGAGTTCTTTGTTTGTCTTTATTGAATGCAGGTTATCATTGGGAGGAGAGTTGTAGTCAAAGAATGACCAAGCGCGAAAAGTGATCGACATCAAACACGAAAAATAAGGTATGTCAACTTAATCTCTTGAGCCTTGTGTTTACATATGAGTAATGGGGGTTTAGGCATGGGATGATGGTAAAAAGTAAGAATCTTTAGGTCATTTATGCATTCATGATAAAACCCTTAGTGCTAGTCCGTAGGAGGGATTTCCCACCCACAACAATCCCTGATTGCACTGTGGATTCACATTTTTATATTGTGGTGGTGTTGCACACTGCTAGGTGTTGTTATACTACGGTGGTGCTCCAAACTGTTGTGGATTGTACTGCAATTGTGCTTGAAACTACTACACGATATTATACTATGTTTGTTGCACGTTATTATACTACGGTTGTTTCACAGGTTGTGTTTTCATTAACTCATCCTACACCCTAGATTCATATGATTTTCTCTCCTTGATTATCTCTAAGGTTCTGCAACCATTGTATCCATGTCCAACTAACTTGAAAAAATTACAAAATGTACTCTTCGGTATTGTTTGATACTTTTGCATCATGGGACAATGATATGGATCATGCCCATGTGTTCTACATATCTCACACCATGGTCCACTTGAAGATAAATAATTTGGCTTACCTACTACTATATACTGCGCAAACAATGGACACTCATTCTTATGATGACCTTCTGTCTTTCATAGTGTACACCAAACATCTTCTCTTTTCTCCTTACCTTTATTCAGATTCAACTAAAATGTTAAGTTCTTCAGATCTTGTCTCAGCTCTTCCACAGCTGGATCTGTCTACTTATAGTGATTTTCCTCTAACTTTAATGTTGCTTGCAAGGACTCAGCCTGGGTTTGGAAATTTTTCTTCCTCAAAGGATACTTAAAAAGTGCCAATAAGGAGTTAACAAATAAATGTCTATGCTGCATATCATTAATAGGGTACTTCAACTTAAATTTTAGTCTTTTCAACCTCTGGTCCACCTCCCAGACTTATTCTCTTGGTTTCTACTTGATCTCTATCATTTTAGTGATGAACTGATCCTCTAAACTTGGTTTCTGAAATTCATTAATCAATTGCTTCTTCACATCTTCTATAATTGTAGGTGATCCCGTTGGATTATTTGTTGTTATACCCATGTACCAGTATAATGCATGATTTCTAAATGTGGTTTCCAACTATGCAACCTTTCTATCTTCATCTATAATCTTCTTAGCTTCCCATATCTTCTCATAGATAAACAAATGATTCTCTGGGTTATCTGACCCTTCTCCTTGGAACTCTAGTAACCTAATAGTTGGATCTTGT
>ML855705.1:0-12782 GCA_009831015.1 Picea engelmannii | reverse complement strand
AGTCACGTGCCATATAAATGTGTGTAATCATAAACAAGTATAATATCCCTCACATGATCCAAACATCAAACCCTCTCTGGTATTCAGCCTCTCAATACATCAACCACTTCACAAATAGAAGCTTTCAACCATGTACCATAAAAACTCTTAGCTATATGCCAAGAAATACAATATGTGCCACAAATCTAACAAGATGTATCAATGATAAATTATACCAACACTTTATTTTAGTATTTATGACTTATACAAAAGTTCCCATGCAACCACTAGTCTCTTTAGGGAGAATTCTCAAATCTCCATAACCATTTCTCATGCATACATCAAAATTCAACTATTCATAGAAATAAGACATACCTTTTGAACCAAGGATATATATGATGTATCTGAGCACTGTATACCTTCCTGGGAGCTTGATCTTAAATCTAGAACCTCTACATCTTCATCTCTTCAAGTTTCCATGTATTTACCAACATGTACGCACCTTAATACACTATCAGCCCGCATACGTACACACCCTAATACATTGTCATCCCACGTACTGTATGCACCCTAATACATTGTCAGCCTGCGTATGCCTCAGAAACTAGGGTTTTTATTATTCGTTGTAATTGCGAAACTTTCGTCGTCAACCCTTTGTACTACCTTAGGCTTTATCAACTTGAGATGTATCAATGAGTACTTGCAATAAGCCTTACACAAAAAAAGATATCCAATGTGTTCAAGTGTGATTAAATGAGAGAGACTTTCCTCTTATTTATACATTCATGTAACATCCCACTTTTCTTATTTTAAGGAGTTCTCCATTAACTTTATTATTTAAATAATTTCTTTTGCAAGCGCTTTGACTTTTTGGGGCTTCTAGATGACTCATTAGGGTCCTCCAACTTCACATGGCCATAACTCTCTAACTGTGAGGAGTCATGTGACATTCCACATACCACTGGAAATGGCATGACAAGCACTATCCATCTAGGATAGTTTCACTGAAAAATCCACTGACCTTCATATGATTATTACACAATTAAGCATGGTTTCTCTAACCATACTTCTAGTATAACTCAATCTGCAAAGCGTCTAACCACTTTGGATTTCATCCATTTTTACTTCTTATCAACCATGACAAGACAATAATGAGTCATATTTACATCAAACAAACTTGGGTCCATTACCCAAAACTTTGTGCTACTGGAATTTCTTCAAGGGTTGACATCAATGACAACCAACCTTAATCAATAAAACACACTCTATGTAAGGTGAAATCCTTCCCTCTCTAAGGACAATGATGTTTTTACCATTCTTAGGAACGTATAAGTGTGTCCCGTCAAGTGAGATGTATCCACCTATCAAGGTTTTCCAATATCTTCCTAATATGATTGAATAATTACTTACTGGCATATCAATTACCTGAATATTAAAGGTTGTCCTTATTTCAGGGTGTGCGCACAAAACCAAGGTCACATATTTGATGTCACCTATGGTCGTTTGTTGTATACTATCATAAGAGATCATGCTTCTGGAATTTTTATTTGTACAAGACAAGACTAGCTCTTCTATAATAATCTTCGACATTACAGTTGGGCCCGAACCGCCATCAATGAGGCAACAATGGGTGATCTTATCCATAATCTTTACAGAAATATAAAAAAGGGGGATTTTTTACAGGTTATCTAAAACTATGTACACCTACTTTATTTACAGAGGAATCCTATTCATTTACCTCTTCAGAGAGGTTGGTTCCTACACAAGCTTTTCCTTCCATGAATTGTTTTAGATGCCTTTGTTGTTCAAGGATGACAACCATGTCCAGAAGGGTGGCATCTACTTTGATGTTGGCCAACTAATTTATAATATTGTATTTGGAAGAGGGGAGAGGAGAGGTAGTTCCTTGACTGTCAGGAACCTTAGGAACCTAAACAGTAGGAGTTGGTACAGATGATCTTGGGCTACAAAAATTGTGGGGAGGATCATATTTTCCTTTAGGAGCGTAAGCTTTGTTCCTAGTATTGATGATCATGACATCTTCTGGCTCTACAAAATATAGGACATAGATAGTAGTTTTTGGTCTTTTACCAAAGATCTTATCTCTGACACTCTTATTTACCTCACATGTGATTTCCTCATGGTGTTCCTCGCAAAAGTTACACCAACGACAATGCATGATAGTTTTAGGCTGAAAATTATTTTCATTTGGATTTCTAAAGGGGGGGGGACAGAAGAGGATGTAGCTTCAGGGGTGAGAGGGGAGACATTTCCCTTTCTCTCATATGCTATCATACAATTATTCATGTCTTATACAAGCTATAAGAGGGTGGACATGTCTGTCTGTTTGATTGATTCTATCTGAGAAAGACATGTTATTTCAAGTTGTTCTTCATACTCTAGACAAGTATGCAGAGCGGAATCGAGGTTATCAATGGCCTTTTCCTCAAGCCTATGACGGTAGGGGGAAGTTAATGCATTATAATAATGCATGAAAGCATCTTGGTTCTATAGTCGAATGAGTTTAGGGATTTGATTGTACAACTTGGTGAAACACAAGTTGAAGGACTTGATGATTTCACCATATTTATAAGCAATGTTATTGTTCTCTCGTAATTGCTCAATTGGGATTTTAGATTTCCCATAGGTGGATTTTAACCAATAGAATAAATCCTCCCAGGTATACAAAATCTTAGGAGGAAGGTCAAAGAAATCATCCACAACCTTTCCTTCCAGAGAATTCACAAATAAGCACATGCAAGTATCGTTGTCATTGGATCCTATGTTGTGACAGGCATTAGAAAATACCACCAAGTGTTCATTTGTAGTGACAGTGTTATTCCTTGAAAACCTAGGAAGATGCTATTTGAATTTAGGAAGCGTACGAGTAGCAGGTGCTAAGTTAAGAGGAGAGGAAACATGCCATAGTGTGGTTGTAGCATCTTCTTCAAATTGAAAAATCGCATACTTTTTAATGACTTTGGTGGGGTTTGTGGTATATTGGACAGGGACTTGGTGACTATATAAGCTACCAATCACTGACGAAGCTGAAGACTAAGAGGAGGAATCACTTCCAGTGCCACCAGATCCACCACTAGATGCCATCTTGTGGATGATAGGTAAGGGAGAGAAAGACAAACTGGTTGAATCAGACAAGGTTCTCCTTAGAACACTTTATTGGGTTGATAACACAACGTTCCTTCTTCCTATTTTGGCAATAGGATTAATTTTAGATGATAAGCCTCTTCTTCTCCTCGAAACACGAGGGTCTAAGGACATGAAAAGAAGGTCAAATCTTGAAGGAAAAATAAGGTTATGGTTTATTTCTAGGTTGTCTATGTCTAGCTTCCCAACGTTCTTAGGCACTTATGTCTTGTTCAATTTTTGTCCATAAAAGATTAAGCTCAGCTCAAGTATTAGCAGTGTCTAAAATGGTGTTAAATAAATTCAAATAAATGTTGGTCTGATTGTCACATACCCACTACCCAAATCAGATTTTTCTGGTCTTCTGCCGGACCAGAACCCCTAATTATCCATGGAGGCCCAGCATAAGCTGGCTCTTTCTCTCTCCTTCTCTGTTCCCATGTGATTTTGAGTCATGTTCACAGTTCAATTTGAACACAGTACATATTTGTATTTCGCACCTCGGCGCTACAGTAATGTCTAAACGTTCGATTCTGCAACCATCGAACCCCGACAGGGCTAGCGACCGACCAATGGGGATGAATCCCTACCAGGTCAGCAATGGCCAATAGGAACAAATCTCAATAGGGGTAGAGAACCACCAGTGAGAACAAGCCCCATCGTGCAGTTAAGTGGCATACAGGTGGCGAAAAGGGAAATGCGACACGGTGGTCGACATGACAGGAGGGGCCCCACTTCACACGCCACACTATTTCAGACCCCCCCCCATTAAAGACAGAATGGCAATGGGGGTCTGGAATCCACTTGAGCGTCGTTGATCATGATGAGTTAATCTCGACCTTTCGAGAGTTGCGTATCCAATTCCGGACCCCCCCCCCATTAAAGGTAGTATGGAAAGGGGGCTCTGGAATGAATCCTCAGCCGTAGATCTGAGCGGGTGGACTCTGGCCATCCAGATCTACTTGCTACTTACCTTTATGTGCATTCACGCCCCAGCGTAAAGCTAACATATCTACCTCACATCGGAAGGTCATCCCAGACCTAGGATCCTCCGAGAGGATCCTCACCATTCGTTAGAGCCTGACCACATGCTAACATCTCGAGGTTTATAAGTCTAGACTTCGAGGTTTGAGAGCACAGGGTAACATGTCCCTTCGGTATCCCAAATGCCGAAATGTCGAAGTGTTGAACGAACCTCAATCGGAGATTATCCCCTTGGGTTAAGCATTGGTCGATATGACCTCTTCCCATATGACCACAACCTCTCTTCCATCGGGATTTACCAAGGCGAGAGCCCAACCTAATGTCAACAGGACTCCCGAATCCCCGATTCCCGATTTCCTGAAATGGGTAATCTCTCGACATGTCACCTCCTTAAATCGGACATCCCACAACTACTCTTGGGTTACCACCTTGGAGAGTCTCGATCCCTTGTCACTAGGACTCCTGATTCCGCAATCCCTGACTTCCTGTAATGGGAGGTCTTATGACACGTGGCCTCCATCAATCGGATGGCTTAGATCTATTCCAGGTTTTTTTTTCCCTTATACACTGGAGTCTTGAGATATGTTGATGCCAATACCACAAAAATAAACCCACAACCAGATGAATAACCCACAATCATGACTCTGGAAAATACACAGTGACCAAAAGGTAGTTCAAAAAATACACAACAACCACAAGAAACACAAAACGACTGGATATGGCTACCCTCGTGACCATTGGGAAGCGGCCATCAAGGACAAATAGAGCGAAACCCTCCAAAAAAATACCCATACCCACTTAAAAAAATAGAGAGCCAACATGTTGTTCACCACATGGAACAACCAGCGAATGAATAACTCAACCAACCAATCCTTTTACTTTCAAAACAAATAACCACATAGTCTTTACAGAGAGAATACCCACATATTTACACAATTACCAATCTCAGAAAAACACAAACTAATGCATCACTAATCCATTGTTCATTCATACACCGAGTGAAATTCATGGATGGGTGAAAATAACCATACCTATAACTAATAGCTTTAAAAAGGGGTGACTTGGTCGAACGTTTCCTCCCAGGATTGAATCTCGAAGCTTAACCACCAACAAAACCAAATGCAAAAATAACCATACTAGGGTGACGACCCGATGGGAGAAGTATGGAGTGACGTGCATTTACTACACATCGCTTCCATATTCCTCTACAATCAATTTCGAAGTACACAACAACAAGCAATCACCAATACATTAACCAGGACATTATCTCCAAACGATTGAAATCTGTGACCCCATTACTTTCCAAATGCGCCACCCAAAATCCATATTAACCATTGCCAAAACCATATTATACCATATATCAAATGTGCCCAATAAAACTCAATTGCAAATCACATGGGCACTAACCATTTGTAGTTAGGATTTAACACTAACTTGTTTCATTTTAATTTCACATAACGTCTAACATAGCATAGTATAGGCCCTTTATTTTGGATTTTTTTATAAGCCTCTTTCCCATTTTTTTTGTTTTATGTTGTTACTAACATATGTCTTGTGCAGGTGTATCCATGTAACAAATCATGGTGACATGATCGAACATAGCACTATAAATATATGCCAATCATAACATAAAATTAAATCTTTGAATAATGGAACATCACATAAAATGCATCATCCACCTAACATTAAGTCAAAACAAAACCAAGACTGCATCATCAACCATATAATACCCTGTAAGCAACATCAAAATAGCAGCATAAAATGTTTTATATGACTATCTCCGAGCCTCCAGTCTACAAGTGGTCCCACATACTACTATTATATCTTATTAGCATAATTTAAATAATAGGCTTTAGAAATACTTTTCAGGCGAAATTCCTCGTTGCGATTTTTATCATCAATAGAAACCACAACCCCATGTGCGACTAAGACATCTGAAGAAGAAAGACCAGTTAACCAGCAAGTGATTAGTGGTAGAAGGATTTTTATAGGAAGTGAGTCCAGTGGAAACTCAAGTAGAGGTGTAAGTTCAACAAGTAGCAGTCGGGTATCTACACCGCACGGAGGTGGTAGTACAAAAAACTTCACAATGGCAGGACAAGATCCAACTATTAGGTTACTAGAGTTCCAAGGAGAAGGGTCAAATGACCTAGAGAATCATTTGTTTATCTATGAGAATATATGGGAAGCTAAGCAGACTATAGATGAATATACAAAGGTTGTGCAATTGGAAACCACATTGAGAGACCACGCATTAAATTGGTACATGGGTCTAGAAGAAAATAATCCAATGGGAGCACCTACAACTATAGAATATGTGAAGAAGAAATTTATTAATGAATTTCATAAACCAAGTTCATAGGTTCATTTCATGACTGAAATGATAGAGATCAAGAAGAAACCAGAAGAATCAGTCTGGGAGGTGGACCATAGGTTTAAAATACTAAAAGGTAAGTTGAAGTACCCTATTACTGATATGCAACATAGACATTTATTTGTTAACTCCTTATTGTCACATTTAAAGTATCCTTTGAGGAAGAAAAAGTTCCAAACCCGGGTTGAGGACTTGCAAGAAACATTACATTTAGAGGAAAATCAATACAATCATACATATCCAGTTGTGGAAGAGATGAGACAAGATCTGAAGAACTTAACATTTCAGTTGAATCATAATAAAGGTAAGGAGAAAAGAGAAAATGTCGGGTGTACACTATGCAAGACAGAAGTTCATCATACGAATGAGTGTCCATTGTTTGCATAGTATATAAGAGTAGGTATGCTAAATCCTTTATCTTCAGGTGGACCATGGTGTGAGATATGAAGAACACATGGGCATGATCCCTATCATTGTCCCATGATGAAAAAGTATCAAACAATACCGAAGAGCACATTTTGTAATTTTTGCAAGTTATTTGGACATGAATACAAGGATTGCAAAACCTTGGGGATAATGAAGGAGAGAACATCAAATGCATCTAGGGTGAAGGTGAGTTAATGACAACACAACCTACACAAAAACCACAATATAATAACATGCAACAACACAGTATAATACCACACAGGAGTTTCAAGCACAACCACAGTAAAATCCACAACAGTTTGGAGCACCACCAGAGTATAACAACACCCAGCAGTGTGCAATGCTACCACAGTATAATAATGTGTAGTTGTATTACAATCAATGACCTCAATATAATACATCGCATAGATATAATCAGGGTAACAGAGGAGTCTATAGAGGAGGTGGTCATGGAGGTAGAGGACCGGTAGTTTGTCAAAATTTTCATAAACTAGACACTATACAAGAGATTGTACAAAACCACCTGTGACATGTATGTATTTTCACGCAGCATACCATGAGACAGAAGAATGTCTGATACTTCTAGTAAAGATACAGGACAAGAGGAACCCAAACAATCATAATGTACAATGGATTGTTGTGGAAAACAAAGAAGAGGATGGGAAAAATATCAACATAGTTACTAGAGACGGAGCAAAGACAGGAGAAGATGCAGCAAAGAAAGATCAAGATCAGTACCAGTGGGTCAGGAAGAATATAGTGCTTGAAAAGAAGTTTGATGTGCATAAATAGGTAACCATATATGTGGTAGTAGTGTCACAATGAACCACTCCTGATGTTGTTCATCTGGAATCTTAAAACTTAACCAATCTCTTAATACTTTAAACCTTTGGTAAAAATCCTAAACAGACTCACCGGGTGCTTGTTTTATTTCCTTCAACTCCACGATGCACTGTGACTCAGACTTTGGTTTATTGAACTCATCTATCACTGCAAGCCTAATCTCCGCTAGTGTGTTTTTATGTCCAGCTAGTATAGATTCTTCAAGTATCATGTACCTTGTCAATGCACAGTCTCTGAAATTTATCGCTAATTGCACACGCTTTGTGTCATCATCCTGGATCTGTCGCACAATCCATATTGTGTCATAAATGAAACAGTGTTTCTCTAGGTCCTATGTCCCTGTCCTGTGGAAGATAGGTAATCTCATATCTACTTTCGCCATTGTGTTCTGCGTAGTGTTCCTCTACTGCGGTATCCATGTCTATGTTGATGATGGTCTATTATTCCCACTACTCTTCGGACCACTTTGACTACTCTGGATAGTCTGAATACTACTGTCAACTAATACAATTTCTCGCGACAAAATTTTTACTTCAGATATGGGTGACGTGCATGGGGTCGCGGTTTCGATGCATATTCTAAACTGAGAAGGGTTGCTTTGATTCTCTTCTATTGGAATGAACTGAGGGTCCTTATTTCTCTTTCTTGTGTGGGTTTTTTCTCTACTCTAGAGTAATTTTCCTACATCCCTTTCTTCTAACTCACTATGTTGTCTCTCTCACTCAATCACATATTTCTTCCTATGGGGACTGCTAACCCGTAATCTCTTTCCATTGCGCAGTGCTCCAAGATCTTCATATGATGCACTATATTCATCTCTTATTGGCATCCTCAACTCATATTTTATCTATTCATTCCCTTCCATACACTCATACCATCCTCTAGTTATCCCTAGTTCCACGATGTGCGCAAATCCCCCTTAAGAGATAGGGTAATCAGATTCCAATTTCATGACATCTTTGTCACACAACAACATTTTAATTGATGTATACAATGATTTTAAATACCTTCCCCATGACCCTTTGAAAATTCCCTTCCCACGGTACTATAATATTGAGTTTCATCTATTGCGAATTCAGTGGTATAACCTCCCAAAATATTGTCCAACCAGAAATCCACAACGTGGGAAATTGAGTTACTTACATTGTTTACTTTTTGGATTAGTTCAGGTGTCCAATTCCTCAGATTTGTTCTACGAAACACCCTTCCTCTTGTCTTGATCAACCTCTACAGTTACTCTACTAATACCACAAGGAATTAATAAAAGAAGTTTTCATGAAAATCAGTGTAAATGTACCTTTTCAACCAATGTTCTGTACCAAGTTACAGGTTTTTGTTCTGGCTTCTAGAAAATTCACGCAATATTTCATCTACCCAATCTTGTTTTTCCTTCTTAGTTGTCTTCCACATCCCACTCAGTCATAGATCCCAGTCCCAACAATAGAACCATTTGTTGGCGTAGATTGGGCAGACCCAAGGTACAACTATTAATAACCAACAAAACCCTTAAACGTCGTCTCATTCGGCATCACCTGCAAGCATATGAATTCTCACCCAAGTGGTCTATGGGGACTTTAGGAACCAAGTTTTAGCAGTGATGAGTTGATTGAAGACCATTTTTTTAACTTATTCAACCTTCACAGTTTCTACAACACTCGAATAATATATGTGACAAAGTAATCATTCATACATGATAAATATAGTATTCGCTCACTTTTGCATTGTTTCAATACATAAACCCTTATGAGATAGTAAGATTAGTATAATTTTTATGTGTCATATTCATAATCATATTCAGTAAACATAACCATAATCATAATAAGCATGCCATGTTCAATACATTAGAAACAAACACACAAGGACACCATGTTTTAACGTGGTTCACCCCAAACTGGGCTATGTCCACAATGGTTGGCTTCTATTGATATTATCCATTCATGTCTTCATTACATATGTGCATGACGCTATACAAAATGCATGCAGCTATAGTTCACCATACTACTTTCCTAGTCATTTGTTGAAGGGTGCACCTATTGATTCTGCATACCTCAGATATAACGGTTTACAACCACATAGTATCCAAACATAGTCTGAA
Source organism: Picea engelmannii (assembly GCA_009831015.1). Lineage (NCBI taxonomy): Eukaryota > Viridiplantae > Streptophyta > Pinopsida > Pinales > Pinaceae > Picea > Picea engelmannii. The sequence continues at coordinate 2,937 of ML855705.1, read as the reverse complement.
ATATAGACAATGACTTTACCCATGACACACCACACACTATATTCCCCCTAACTGTCCCACCCTTTTACATATTTATACAATTTCATTAGGGCTTATCCCGTTACAAGATATCCCCAAACCCCCAAAATTCCTTAACGACTTACAATATTACTCCTTCAAAAGTGTGTCTTGATCCTTTTGCTAACTTCCTTCCACTTCATGCATTCTTTCTGTCACTTTTGTATGTATCCTGCACAGTTGAATTGCAACACAATCTTCAATAATTGTCCCAAAAATGTCCTTCTACAAAAAGATGTCCAAAGGGCACATCCAAACTATGAAGAAGCTCCAAAACCCACTAGCAACTAAAATTAATAAAAATAAGCATTGCGGAACTTGTTGCTATTAGCAATGTCAGGAACATAAATATACCCAGAAAATCATGCTTATATTATAACAATAATTATCTAATACCTTTGTATAGGCACATGCCCAATATATAAAGGTAGTGTGGCCAATGGTCACAACAATCAAGAATGGGATAGAGTGGCTAGATTTCAAATCATCAAGTAGTAGCATGAGTAGTCTACTATCTTCACCATCATTGTCTGAGTTTTGTGCGAAAAATATCCCAAAGTAGGCCATGTGCTTCCAGGAAGATTTCATTTAAAAACTTCAACAACTAGGAGAATCACTATTGTCTTACCCTTTAATGATGGCTTGTTTTACCTTCAGGATTCAATATCTTATACTACCAAAACTAAAGAAACTACATTAAAACTCTCAAAATAAAACAAAAAATACCTAACTTTCATCCAAAGAAACAAGAATATTCAATTCTATTATTTCTATTGGACAACAAAAAAACCTTCAATCTAAATACCCTTTCCCTAAAAGTTGGTATTTTATATAGCATACGGATGGCCCATGGGCGTGGGCATGAATCTCAACCTTGAGGATTTCAGGCTTCAAGGCTCAACATGCACAATATTAGATTTCAATTTGCATGATGTGATTCTCCACCTTTAAACTTCAAGCTTCAATTTGCAAGGTGCAAGATTTAAATTTGCATGATGTGAGTTGCAATGGAGATGGGTTTTTTCTATCACACCCAAAGACCCATTGTAGGCATGCAGTCTCATCTCAAGGTCTTAGGGGTGTATGCGTAGTCTATGCTTATCCATGGAGTCAAAATATCATATCAGAGTCTCAACCAATGGTATTGTTGGCTTGTTTTATTTTTTATTTTTTGCAGTCCCATTTGGAAATGCTTACAATTTACTATCTTAGATCTAGATTTTTAACCCACCCGACAATTTGACAATTTTAAAAATTAAGTAACGTCATCAATGACATGCATCTTTTAAATTTGTCAGTGTATGATGGTTAAATAATCCAAAAATAGGTAAATATCTGTCAAATATAACCACTAATTAGTGCCAAGATTTGGGTAGAATATCAACTTTGAAATTTGATTATATAAATAAGTACCTACAACAATGAGATTAACAACACGAAGCTTAATAAAAAAAATTGTCTATCATCCAACTATCAATAACACCAACTAAATGAACCTCGTTGAAATAAAAAATTGAGGTATAAATGATACAACCCGAGAGAATACAAAGTGTTTCAAACCTTGGTTCATATCTTAGAAATACATTAGTGTATAAGGGCAAAAAAAAATAGATAATATAAGACAATACATTATAATAGTTGAGTTTCCACTCATAATCATTCATTGAATTGTCCATTGTTGGAGAAGGCAATTTTGGGGTTCAGTGCAGTAAACGAGGCAGAAGGAACCAAGGAAGAAGTGCATGCTAGGAAATAAGGAAAAGCAGTGCGACAGAGGGAAAAGGAAGCAGCGCACTAGGAAATAAGGAAGATCAATGCAGAGTCAAATCAAGGAACGGTTCGATTGAAGACCAACCACGAGGAAGGAATTTAGAAAGTGGACAAGTTGAGTCCACTTAGAATTAGGGTTTTGATTCATGATGTAAGGGTTTTTACCAACTTTTGTAATATAAATAGAGGATGAATGAGGAAAATAGGATATCTAATATGGGAGTATCACTTTGTATGAGCGAAGTACTTTGAGCATATTTTGGAGTCTGAGTCGAAGTAATTGTTTTGTTGAGATCTGTGGAGATCAGATGGAGTCAGTGTTGAGATGTAATTGAGGTTCAGGTCACAAGTTGTGGAGCTTGGTGCGATGTTGGTTTGCCTCACCATTCAAAAACATATGATGTAATGCATGCAGTGCTATTTGATTAAGAATAAGAAATAAGGAGAATATATTTGTGGACGTATCCTAGGGGGGATGAACCACAGTAAAATAATGTGTTGTGATGTGTTTTAATGATGTTTTGTTGTTTCTACAATTATGAATGAATGATGAATGGATAGAATGGTATTTTATATCACACAGTACTAATAATGCAGAATGAATTATTTGTTAGATCTAGATGAATGGTATAATGAAGTATATGATATTATGCATGCTAAAGTAGAATAAGTAGAACACCCCCAATCCCTTCCATGATTGCAGACATCCGCTTCCTGTAGTCACCCATAAGCCATCTTAGGTGAGACAACATTGTGCACTCAGTGTGTGATGTAGCCTTCTGGTTTACGAGAAGGGTCGATGGTTAATAGGGTTTTTTTAGAGAACTAAGGTAGAACTCGGGTCAGCCCATATATCCAACAAATGGTTATGTTGTTGGATGGAACTCAGAAGAACAACCTAGAAGGGATATGATGAGAAGGTCAATGAATAAAATGCAGTGGTAGAAAGGAATTTTTAGTCCATGGAACCCTACAAAGAAATATATTGAAAGATGGCTGGAGACAAAGAAAATTGAATTCACGCAGAAAGATAATAGAAGCTCCAGGTACACACCACACTAGTATCTGCAGAGGTATGTGGTTACTGATTTGCATGAGGCATATTTCTAT
>ML855704.1:6435-17881 GCA_009831015.1 Picea engelmannii | reverse complement strand
CTATTAGAGGTTGTAGCCTCATATTTGATTTGGATCTCAAAGACTATGATGTACATGAAAGTTAGAGCTTGATTGACATCCTAAGAAGAAGAGGTTTTCACCCTTTATGGGTTTCCTCATGAAAATCAGTGTCTTTGTGTATTTTGTGTGATTGATCAAATATTTTGCATCTATGCATGTTAAGTTATCAACAACACATTAAATAATAATCTAGAGAGAATCAGAAAATAACAGGAAAAGTTTCAAGCTTATATACATAATGGATTCACCCCCCCCCCTCTCAGTTATATTTCCAACAATTGGTATCAAAGAAAGTGCCTTTGATCAAAGGTAGATCCATAAGCTTCAACATGACTAGTCATGAAGAAAGTTCAACTAATAGAGCTCCTATGTTTGATGGAACAAACTTTACCTTCTGGAAAATAAGGATGAGAACATATTTAATGTCTTTGGGTGTTGATGTTTGGGATGTCGTTGAAACTGGATATGTGAAGCCTGTAGTATTGGCCTCAAAAGATGATAAGTTGGAGTTTAGCTGTAATGCAAAAGTAATGAATTCCATCCTCAATGAACTTACAGAAGTTTATTTTGTCAAAGTAATGCACTGTGATTCAGAAAAACTTATGTGGGACAAGATGATAAGTAGTTATGAAGGCAATAAAAAGGTGAAAGACGCAAAACTTCAGACCCACAGACTGAAATTTGAGCAGTTAAAGATGGATGAAGATGAAACTATCAGTAAGTACTTCTTATGAATAGAAGAACTTGTCAACACTATGAAAGGTCTAGGTGAAATGATATAATAATATTTTATTGTCTAGAAAATATTAAGGTCTCTTCCTGATAGATTTAACTCAAAGGTCTCTTTTATAGAGGAAATAACTTATCTCAATACATTGACATTAGATAAAAATTTTGGAACCCTAAAAACTTATGAAATGAGAATCACCAAAGGTAAATCCACTACAAGAGAGGCATCCTTTAAATTAGATAAAAACATATACTCCTATATAGATGAGATTGAAGAAAATTTTGTGAGAAGACTGACGAAAGGATCAAGCAAATGAAAAGGTAAACTACCCTTCAAATGTTTCAACTGTGATAAGATAGGTCATTTTGCATCTAAGTGTTCTCACAAAATAAAGGATCAGACATATGATGATGAAGAGAAGCACAAACACAAGAAGGTATATAAAGAGAATAATTTTAAGAAGAAAAGCCTTTGTGTAAACAATGATGACAATCCTTCATATGATGAAAGCAGTGACTCTTCTATTGAAAGTAAAATAAATGATATCATGCTAATAGATTTAGAAGACCTAAATATTGAATATAAAGGAAGTGATTTTGTTGATTGTGAAGCAGTAGTAGATCTTACAGGAGAACTTGCCAGTGCCATGGAATAGATTGATAGACTCGGAGAAAAGAAAAGAAAAGAAAAACAGTTACTGCTCAGGTATGAGAAAATAGGCAATAAACCATCTGAATAAATTACTCTATTGAAGGTTAAATTAGAAGAATATAATAATATTGAATACATCCTCAAACAACAATTGAAGAAAGTTGAAACAAAAGGTGAAAAATTGGAAGCTGAAGTAGTGACTGTTAGAAAAGATCTAGAGAAATTCTAGGCCTTATATCATCAGAATCTGAAAAGTATTAAAGCCTCAGAAGGATTAGCCTCCATTCTGAGTCAGAAAATGAATTCAAAGTTAAAAAATGGTTTGGGTTATGAAGAGGGATCAAGTAGTAGTCAGCCAAGCAACAAAGAATCCATCAATTTTGTCAAATCTACAACCATTGACAACAACAAACATGCAGAAACAAAGAAAGATAATCAGTTTCCTAGAAGGAGTGAAGAAAAAGGTACAAGAACTGAATTTATAGAACAAATAAATAATACACCCTCCGCTCAAGGAAATCATCAACATGGAATAAATTGACCTATTCAAATAAGACAACCACTTTCCAGGTACAAAGATTTTTTCTATGGATATTGTTTTTACTGTTCTAACTTTGGCCACAAAGCTGTAAATTGTTATTTAATATTTAGACATGAGCAATCAAGACAACCAAGGAATAAATATCTACCACAACAAAGAATGAGACATCCAAGTAGCAAACAAACATAGACTGCAAATCATGTGATATCTGGGAAAAGGACGCAGATTAAACATAACAATCATTATGATCCTTTATTCAATGAACCAGAATGTTACATCTGCTATAATTATGGACATAAAGATGGAGACTGTCGCTTAAAGAACTATAAGCCAGATTCAAATCACAGAGCTGAAAATGTCAAGGTTTGGAAGAAGAATGAAGATAACAAGTGTGGATTAGTCTTCTTAGCTCAAGGACAAAAATAACCCTGGTATAGTGACAGTGGATGCTCCAGACATATGACAGGTGACAAAAGTAAGTTCCTATTACTCAAAGAAAATAAATCAGGGAGTGTGACCTTTGGAAATGATGCTCCAGGAAAGATCAGATGTAAAGGTATAGTAAGCTTAAGTAATGGAAGAAAAAAAGATCAATATGTATTATTTGTTGATGGTTTAAAGCATAATCTTCTTAGCAACAGCCAGATATGTGACAGAGGATGTGAAGTCACTTTCACTGCCAAGAATTCTAAAATAAAGACAGTAAACACAGGAGAGTTGATTGCAAAAGGTGTTAGAACTGAAAACAATGTATATGTTCTGAAGAAAGATAAGGAGAAATGTCATTTAAGCGAATTTGATGAAAGTTGGTTATGGAACAAAAGGATTGGACACCTGAATTTTGATCATATTGTCAAACTGAATAACGAAGGCATTGTGAAAGAACTTCCAAGATAAGCCTAATAACTATGTATGTGAATCCTGTCAAATGGGGAAGTTGACTCGTGCTCAATTCAAGTCGAAGAGTTTCACATCTTTAGAGAAACCACTTCAAATTGTTCATATGGATCTGTGTGGACCATCGCGAAAGGAAGGAACTGGAGGAGAACATTACTTAATGCTAGTCATGGATGACTTCTCCATACTTACGTGGGTTTCCTTTCTGAGAGAAAAATCTGATGTGTTTGAGAATTTAAAAAAATTTAAGGCGTTATCTCAGAATCAGACAGGAAGGAAGTTAAAGGCAATTCCCTCAAACAGGGAAGAAGAATTTATGTCAAGAGATTTCAAAGAATTTTTTGATAGACATGGAATTAAAAGAGAATATACTATTCCAGGTACTCCTCAACAAAATGGAGTTGTAGAATGCCAAAATAGATCAGTTCAGCAGATGGAAAGGGCTATGATGAGTGAAAGGGACATTTCTCAAACCTTCTGGGTGAAGGTTGTTCACATGACTATTCATATTCTAAAAAAAGTGCATCTAAGGCCAAATAGTGATAAAAATCCATATAAGTTGTGGTTTGGTCAACCTGCATCAATCAAGCACTTCAAAGTATTTGGAAGTAAATGCTACATCAAGAATAATGATGATCATATGAGAAAATTTGATAGTATAGATGATGAAGGTATCTTCTTAGGATATGAAATGAACAGTAAAGGATACATATGCTTTAACAAAAGAATGCATAAATTAGTAGACTGTATTGATGTTCGAATTGATGAAGAAGCTCCTGTAAAAGATCAGTAGAGAATAAGCACTAAGCCAGATGAAAAATATGATGAGAATAATGAAAATGAAGAACAACAAATCTTAGAGTCACAAGAAGATGATGAATCAGGTGGAGAAGAGACACCCAGACAAGAAGAGTCAGGACAACAATCAACATCAAATCCTTCCTCCACAATTACTCAAAATAATCATCCTGAAATTCAGATAATTGGTGAGAAGGACAAAGGTGTACAAAATAGGAGAAGGATAATCAAATACATCGAGAAATCACATATAGCCTTCATATCCATGGTGGAACCCAAGAAATTTAATGAAGCCAGTAAATACATAAATTGGTTAAAATCAATGAATGAGGAACTGGACCAGATTGAAAAGAATGTCACTTGGGAACTCATTCCTAGGCCAGCAAATAAAAAAGTAATAGGATCCAAATGGGTCTACAAAAATAAGATGAATGAGCAAGGAAATATTGTAAGAAATAAGGCTAGATTGGTCTGCAAAGGATGTGCTCAAATAGAAGGACTGGATTTTGATTAAACATTTGCGCCCATAGCAAGATTAGAATCTATTAGAATGTTTCTTGCTTATGCTTGTCATAAACAGTTCAAAGTCTATCAAATGGATGCCAATTCATCTTTTCTAAATGGAGATCTAAAAGAAGAAGTCTATATGCAACAACTAGAGGGTTTCCAACTGTCAGATAAGCCTGAATTTGTCTGCAAGCTAAAGAAAGCCTTATATGGGTTGAAACAAGCTCCTCGTGACTGGTATTACAGACTAGATAAGTACCTCCAAGACAAAGGGTTTAAGAGAGGAAAAATTGACAACAATCTATATATCAAAACAGAGGGTAATGATTTGTTCATTATGTTGGTCTATGTAGATGACATCATCTTCGGAAGCAGTAATGCTTCATTGGTATAATGGCTTGCTTCTGCCATGCAGTCTGAATTTGAAATATCTATGATAGGGGAACTGTCATTTTTTCTTGGTCTGCAAATTACTCAGAGTTCTAAAGGAATATTTCTTTCTCGGGAGAAATATCTAAGAGAAATGTTGAAAAGGTTTCAAATGGAAGATTATACACCTATGAGCGCACCTATGGTCACTGGATGGTAGTTAAGTAAGGATGATGACTCACCTGATGTTGATCATAGTTCATATAGGTCTATGATAGGCAGCCTATTGTACATCACAGCATACCATCTAGACATAATGCATGTTGTTGGAATGGTAGGAAGGTATCAGGCTACACCTAAACAAAGTCGTTTGTTACCTGTCAAAAGAATATTCAGATACTTGAAAGGAACAATGAACTATGGCCTATGGTATCCTAGGAATCAAAATTTTCAACTATCAATCTATTCAGATGTTGATTGGGCTAACTGCATGGATGAAAGGAAAAGAATGAGTGGAGGTGCATTCTTCTTAGGAGATTCCCTTGTAGCATGGTTGAGCAAGAAAAAAGGTTCCATTTCCTTATCAACTACATAAGCTTAATACATTGTATCTTCCACTTTTTGTATCCAATTATTGTGGATGATTCAGACACTTGCAGACTTGGAGGTAAAATATATTGCACCGATCCCAATTCATTGTGATAATACTATTGAAATTAGTGTGTCAAAGAATCATGTATTTCACTCCAAGACCAAGCATATACCCATCAAGTATCACTTCTTGAGGGAACAGGTAATCAACACTGTTGTTTCTTTGCATTATATTCCATCCAAAGATCATATTGTTGATATCTTCACTAAACTTCTTGCAAAATCTTAGTTTGAGTATCTACGCCAGAAGTTGGGCGTGACCCTATTATCAAGTTAAAATAGTCTATTTGATCAGGGGCAGAGTGCTCATAGTATATATAATCAGGGGAAGGATGCTTATTGCATCTTTGATCAGGAGGAGAACAAAGTCACTCTTAGTTTTCTTTGACATTGATGTCAAAGGGGGAGAAAAATGTGTGGTCTCGATGCTACAGTTGGAGGTCTAAGAAGAATAGTGTAGCCTTTTAGGGTTGCCATCAATGAAAAAGGGGGAGATTGTTGGCATGTTTACAAGAAGAGTGTGATTGTAATTTATGGAAAGAAAAATAGCGAACCAAACCTTGAGAGAGAAGAAGACGAAGAAGCTCATAAGAGATAGAAGTTTCTAGAAGTGTAGACGAGGTCCAAGAGACGGACTTGCAGGAGGAGCAAGGGTCGAGATCCTTGAACACTTTGAAAACCTTCTAATTCAGAGAGATCGGAAACTCGGGAGGAAGAGAGAGAATGAATATTGGATCGCTTTTGAGTGGAAGGATAGGATAAGAAAATATGGAGAGTCGTTGGATTTAATCCAAGGAAAAGATACATCACAGACAGATCGAGTCGTTTATCTAAGATCTTGATCAAACGAACATCATTCGTTTTGGGTCTAAATATGTGAGGAGGTTATGCTCCGAAAAAATATCACTTCAAGAGTTTCACTTTGAGATTTGAAATACCCGAAGACCGGAGAGCCAGAGAGCCGAAGTAAATTTCAACCGTCAAATCCAGAGGGATATGTGGTGATGGATTGTGAACTCTGGAGAAATCACTTCGAGATTTTTAGTTTGAGATTTGAAATTCCCTAAGCCTGAAGAGACAGAGAGATGAAATAAATTCTCGACCATTGGATAATTCAAAGTAGATCTCAGTCATCAGATCGTCTGAAGCAGATCTCAAGAGTCAGATTGTCCAAAGTGAATCCGGGTTGTCTGATCCAGAAAAGATGTGGCGTAATCCTGTGGACTCCGGGTAAAGACCCGAATTAAGCCTCAACCGTCCGATCCAAGAGGAAATGTGGCAGTAATCTGCATACTTCGAGGGAAAGTAAAGTTTGAGACTTGAGATTTCAGAATTTTAGAGACTTAAAGGATATCTTGATCGTTGATCGAGAAAGGGGCCACAGAATTGTTGATCTAGTTGAAAGGTCAAATTCCGAAAGTAGAGGTAGAGTCATCGATTGAGAAGGACGAGTGTTCATAGATCATCAACTCTGGAAAATTGGCGTACGACGAAAATAAGGGTTTGAGATTTGAAACTCCTGGAGCCCAGATCATGAAGTAAATCAAAATCGTTGATTTAGGAAGGTTATATCTGATCCGCAGAACTTGAGAGGACAGATCTGAACCCTCAGTTCAGGAGCACCATCAAGATTGTGAGATCGATGGTCCCGTTGTATTGCGGGTATTGAAGGTGCACAAAATTTAATAAGTTAAGGGTGGGATGCAATCGAAACCATGGTTTTGGAGAAAGAACACATGGAGGCTCGAGGTAAATTGTGGGGTGAAAAGTAGTTTGATTTCAAACCACCTTTGGATGCACCCACAATCACGTGGTCACAAGAGATCATCGCCCAAGGTCATATCGAGAACGAAGTTAGTAATCGCTAGGCATGAGTTCGAAAGTTGGGAGAGTCAGGTTAGGATCACATCCAAAGATGCAAAACGCGAAGTCCCAAAGTACTTGGCCCCAAGTCACATCCAACAGTCGCGTGGAGAGAGAATAGAGGAAGGAGCTAGCATCCCTAAGCTCCACTTCGGAGATAGGGAGTTGGGAGAATCGAGATGTCTCATACCAAGATTCCCAAATTCATGAGACATGAAGCACCTGTTTGATAGGTGTATGGTCACTGCCGATGGTCACGTGAAGGAAGGGGCTTAGAAGCAAAAAATGACTGGCTGTAAATGATAGAGAAGACGAAGAGTTATGACTTCCAGAGAAGCAAAAGAATCTTTGGATAACGACCATTGATGATGAAAATATTCAACATAACCACCAGAGAAGACGAAGAGTTGTTATGATGATCTCGTAGAGGACTCGACATGAGAAAGACATGCAGAATAGAGAAGAAAGCATGTTTTTTTTATATTTATGCATGTGGGTAGGAGGAGATGCATTGTAGGACCTGAAGTGGAGATCAGTGGTGCAGTAAAGAGAATGCAAATGCAACACAGAGCATAAAAGGAAGAAGAGAAGATGAACAATATGTTTTTTTTGTGAGTGCAGGAGGAAAAATAACAGAGCATAGAAGAAAAAAGATGCAGAAGAGAAATAGAGGATAGAAGCTGGAGAAGGCAGAGGAGACATGGAGCTGTAACATACCATATCAAAGATAGAGAAAGTAAGTAAAAAAATTTCAATATTCAATCAAGGTGGTAGGGTGGTGTTATGGAGGACTGTTGTCCTCAGAGTTTCAAGTGGGTGCTTGAACACAAGGAGTTGTAGCTTCCATGTGGTTGCAACCAGAAAAACCAGGGTGGTAGGGTGGTGCTAGGGAGGATTACAGTACTGTAAATTCTAGTTGGTGCTAGAAGATATTCTAGGAGTTGGTGCTTCCATCTAGTGGGTGCTAGAGAAACCTGGGAGTTGGTGCTAGAGAAATCTGAGAGTTGGTGCTCTCTGCAAGCTGTAGCTTTCTATCAAAGGTTGTTGCCTCATATTTGAGTTGGACCTCAAAGACTGTGATGTACATGAAAGTTGGAGCTTGATTGACATCCTTAGAAGAAGAGGTTTTCACCCTTTATGGGTTTCCTCATGAAAATCAGTGTCTCTGTGTATTATGTGTGATTGATCAAATATCATGTATGTATACATGTTAAGTTATCAGCAACACATTAAATAATAATCTAGAAAGATTCAGAAAAATAACACGAAAAGTTTCAAGGTTATATACATAATTGATTCACCCCCCCCCCCTCTCTTAGTTATATTTCCAACATACTCATCATCTTGACAATCAAATATTGTATCAATGAAGTTCATCTGATTTGCATAGCTTGAACCTTCTTCCTTTGTCCATCTTGGGCACTCATCTTCTGAATGTGCTTCATTGAAAGGAAAGCACCATTGGATATATTCCATATTGACCATCCCAATTGTATTCAATGTGTTAGGAGCCTTTGCCTACTATTGAGTCCTTTGTTTCCAACCTAGGTTCAATGGTATAAAAATTGGAGGTCTTAGAGAAGGCTGATTTCTTTCCCAAGTTTTCAACCTGTTCATAATCTAATTCTAACTTTGGAAAAAATGAGTATTCATATGATCAAATTTATGAACTAAGAAAGTGATTGGATCTAGTGCAGTGATTTTGATAATCTTTGTATTTTCTTATACCTTGGCATAGGGAAACTGAAAGGGAAAAATCTTTGAGTTGACAAGGTTTTCTTCAATCTGTGCATTGTACTCTTTGGCCTTTGCTCAAGTATCTATTACTTTATCCTTGAGGAGGAAGCCAAATTTTCATTCAAAATCATTCATGTAGAGGACCTGATCATTCATGTAGAGGACCCGATCATTTGTTGTTGGTGGATGTAGGTTAGTCGGGATTTAATCATACAGTTCATCAAATCTGGTATCAAACTCTCTCATTGTTTCATTTTCCTTTTTCTTGATTCGATTGAACTATGCTAACAACATTCCACTGTATTTCTTGGTTGACCATATGCTTGTAAGTAATTTATCAAAATCATCACAATATGCCAAATGATAATCAGGTATTCCTATGAACCACCTTTGGGCATCTTCAGTAACACACATGGCCAATAATATCATTGCCACATATTCATGTTCCAATCCTCCATTCAATAACTCCACACCAAGTGCATACACGTGATCTTTTGGTGTGACCACATTGTTTTCGGTGAACTTTGGCAACCACTTATGATTTTTTGTGGGCATGGCATGCAGATACCCTGCTATAGCATCCAGGTTCAATGGTTTAAATAAGTTTCTATTCCAAGTGTGGGCCATTGTGTTGAGAGGAAAGCGAACTTGAAATAAGACTTTGACAATGGGGGAGTTATGAAGAGACCTTCTTCAGTAAACCTTAGATGGTTTAAATATTCTCAGGGGAAGGGTTGGTGGGTTCTAGGATGGTGGAGTCACCATATGAGATTTAATCTAGGCTCATCAAGAATGGAAAGGGAAATTCCCTCAAATAGAGTTTCTAAGCAAACTATGGGTAAAGGATTTGGGATCAAATCTTTCCAAAGTGTCGTTAGGGCTCGAGAAATGATTCAAAATCCTCCTCGACAATGGAGAACGTTTTTTATCAAACAATCTATAGATTGGGAAAATATAAACCCAATCCACGGAAGTGTGACAACTATGGGAGTACCTACTCTTTTTCACCTTAGATAGACATTCCCTGATCCAGGTGGATATTGGTGGCCATCCACCTATTCCAACTGGCTCACATACAGATTTTATCTTGGCAGTTGTTTTCTAGATTTTTGGGTCCTAAACTTTCGGGGCCGTTTTGAGTCCCTAAACAATGTTTTTGGTCCCACCATAGTCACACTGTGGAAAGAGTCAGTGTGTGATGGCATAATTTTTATTCCTCATATAGGAATTTCCAATAGGCTATTGTGCATCTAAAACGAAGATCGTATTCAAAAGTTACGACCCCGAGAAGTTGATGTGCCAACTTACCCCAATGGGGCCCACATGAATTTTGGTGCTTCATTTACTAGGGTTAGGATTTTGCATGTCTATGGTTTTGGCATTCATGTTTGATGTAAAAAGTATTTTGGAGCATAATTGTACTCATATTATTTCAAATGAGCGTAGTCTTCACATCTCTTCTCAAAGATAAGATGCCACTAGTCTTGCAAGCTTGTTTCAGTCTACATTTTACAGTTTCAACATATTTCTTATTTAATAGAAGTAAAGTTTTATTGTATCTTTGTTATCATTCAGTGTGTCTCTGTGTTAATATTATAAGATATGTGTTTTCATTTCATTATGCTCATAAATTTGGATCAGTGATATCAGAGTGGTTTGCTCCTTGTCATTTTTTAGTGCATGTCCCTGACAAGGTCAAGGTATGGAGAGTTGGGTCTCAAGCCTGTTTCTCTTGAGGAAAACTTCTCTCACATGCCCAAGAAACCTTCCATGACTAAAGAAAATAAATATGATGGAATAGGAGATCCTTTCAAAATGTTTCTCAAGGAATCCATTGAGTGACAGAGGAACGAGATGATGGACAACTTTGCACAAATCCTTCGATGACTGTGAATAAGCAACACATCTACCTCAAACGGAGGCGCCACCCCCTTCAAGGTAAAGATAAATGTTTATATTCCTATATTCAAAGTTCAAATAGATGTGGATGTTCTATATAAATGGTGAAACCTTATAGAAGGGTATTTTTTTGTCCACAACTTTTCCGATAGAGAAAAGATTGCATTTTCTCTCCTTAAGGTCATTCCCCATGTCAACGATTGTTGGGAGACTTTTGTGAGAAAAAGGAAACATAGGGATATAATTTTTTTGTAGTTGCACCCACTTTGGGTTCCTTCAGGGATGTTATTAAGGAACAATACTATCGTGTTGAAAGTTATGACGACTTATATACAAGATGGACCACACTATAGTAGGAAAGGGACCAAACACTGCCAGAGTTCACCAATGTCTTTCATACCTTGTGCACCAAGTTGGGTATCAAAGAATCTGAGTGATATCTGGTTCTCAAGTACTATGGTAGTCAGCCTAGATACATCTAGACATAAATGGATTTTCTAGATATTTCATCCTTGGGAGTGGCCTATCAATATGTTGTCAAAATCGAGCAGAAGCTTAAATAGAAGACGTGGCAGTTTGGGTCTACAAACCCCTCACAACAAAAGTAGGGAGAAGGAGGCCCCAACCCACAGAAAAAAGGACATAGCAAGGATGGTTAGCCTCAGGAAAACCATTCCAAACTGCAAACAAAGAAGGAAAATGGGAATACAAAGAAAGACATTGGGAAATGGTGTGAGTTCCATAAGATCCATTGGCATAACATTGTTGAATGTCACTCAAAG